>FIZU01031571.1:0-16972 GCA_900064475.1 Pseudococcus longispinus
TTCAGAAAATATCGTTTCAATCATTTCCAAAATTTTTCATTTTTTTGGAAAAAAAACTGGAAAAAGTAACTTTAGTGACCATTTTGAGAGAAAAGTGACAAAAAGTGACCAACGAGTGAAATAGTGACAAAGTTACTTTAAAAGTAACCGGATATCATGCCTGCATTTTGAAAATCCCACTTTTCTCGATATCTATGTTTTCAAAGAACTTAGCACATGGTACATTTTAACCACGCGAATACCCCGACCCCAAATACACTCCACAGACCCAATCACGAGTCTGCTTTGAACAAAATCAAAAACAAAACGGGCAAAATTACTTCAGTCTGGTCTACTATCCGATTCGGGGAATGGACTATACAAGCCATTTCACCATCCATTACGAAAGGTAGCTAACCCATACGTACTGGGTGGACGTGCAACGAAGGTGGAAACGTAACCAGACGACCCGGTAGTTTGAAATATTTCTTTCATAAAGTTAAAGGTTAATTCGCTTTTAATAGTTCATTTAACGGATGGTTGAATTTTAACCAACAATTGAAAACTCGACTGCGGTTCGGAATTAATTTAGCTGATTCGTAAAAAAGTTCAACTATTTTGCTCGTAATACGTATTTTCCACCAGCTCTACGTACCCGATGAAGACCAAAATACGTAGTTTCAAACCAATACGAACTTATCGAGCATTAAATATACACGAATAGTTACAATATCTTCTATTACTCTGTCCTCGCCCTCATTAGCTGAACATTTCGTCGTTAAAACAAATCCAATCTATCGAAGAAGCAAAATTAACGAAAAAATATTCTCCCAATCTACACCTACACAATTTCATACGTATATTTAAATCTTACGATACAGACAATTTCCCATTATAATGGATCACCGCCATTAAAACGTGGAATACGCTGACAAGTGTTTCGTCTCAAGATCGTCGTTATCAAATATGCTTTTAATGTGGTAAAAAATTCAAATATACGTCTTGCAATTTCAAGACGACGAAATATGGAAGAAAAAACCGCGAAAGCTTGAAATTACAACGTCGTTTAATAATTTCAACGTTCGCTAGCACGAGTCGACGTCTTCTTCGACAAAATTCGTATTCTCGTCTCTTTCGTTCGTCGTATAGTTATTCGATGTCGACGGAGCAACGAAGACCAAAACTCATCATATACTCGCACCTTATGCAGCACTTCGTCCACCATCGAGCAGTATTTTTCGATGCACGAGGACGCGACACGACACGAGGTATAAATTTCGACGACAAAATATTCTCGACACAATGACGAAGTACACTAAACGGATGATCTGCGTTTTTTTTATCCTTTCCAACCCCCAACACCCTTTCAACGTACCGATACAGCAGTTTAATTTAGTGGATAACGTTCTCGCGTCTCTACACAACGAAAGTTTTACCGTCTGCTGAAGCTCGTGCAAGTTGGCAACACGAAAATTCGACACTAGTCGAATGATTTATTACCGAAGCGTGTCCGGGGTCGTAATGTTTATACATGTACACGACACGAGGTAAAAGGCGATATGACGATATTGTCATACTACGATATTACCTGTTAATCGATAGGTGCGGACATTGTGTAATTACGTGAAAAGAGACGAGCATCGTTGCACAGTTGCAAATTACCCTTCGCAGCCCAACTTCCTCATCCCTTTAACTTCGTTCACTTGTACGAACTCGTTCACTCGTATAATAACCAACGATACAGCGTCGTCGCATCGTCGACCAAGGAATTACTAATTTTCAGCTCATTTGATCGTATGAATAATTTCCTATATGAGCTTACCTACTCTCTCTCTCTCTCTCTCTTTCAGTGCTAAATAACCAAACTCGAATCGCCTACATGCCTTTGAAATTCAGCTCAGCGTCGGCACCGGCTTCGTCACTCTTCGATAAGCAATCTACACGGGTATTGTTTAGATGAGACGAGAGCCGAATCGCACAGAAGACCTTGCGTCTATGGTTAGAAATAATTTTTTACTCCGATGAATATTCTCGTTAATGAGGTTATCTATCTGTACCCTTACGTACAGCTTCGCACAGATCGTGTTTGTTTCGGATACGTAAACACTACATATAGGTACGATAGTGGCATCGCATCGCATCGGCACCCATTTCAGCGAACCAGCGACGTCGTCAATTCGGTACAGATATCGGATTCCGAATCGTTTGTTGGATAATTCATCTCGCGTCGCCCCTCGCCTCGTGTTTTTCGGTATTCGCGTCGCGTCTCTTATGAATTATTCAAATTCCATAGGTGAATTTTAAAGGTAGAATAGAAGGAAGGATATGCAACGTGCGTGAGTATGATGTCAGACCATTTTAGGGAGGGGGGCGAAAGAGGAACTGGGATGAGGATATCCGGATTGAAAGTACGATAATTCAAATTTTTTCAAAAATAATCTTCAGATCATTTTCTTAACCCACGATTTTTTCAACCATGACTACTCATAATGGGCATAAATATGAATTTGGCTGCATCAGACACCTCAAATTCGCTGGATAACCGAATTTTAGGACAATACATTGCTGATTTTGAGCATTCTGCACATTTTAACAATTTTAATAATATTTTCAACAATTTTTCATGTTTTGATAATTTTTTTCGGATTTCAATTTTTTTTTTTGAAAAATTTCAACAATTTTTACGTGATTTTCAACATTATTTATGGTTTTGTAGCCATTTCTAAGATATTTTCACCAATGCTAATGACAGTTTTAATAATTTTTACGAATGATTTTTATGATTTTTGAACCATTTTTACATTACTAACTAATTTTTGTAAACATTTTGACAATTTTAATGATGCTTAGTATTTTAAACGATTTTCCATGTTTTAATACTTTTTTTGATATTGTAATCAATTTTTGTGAAAAATTTCAAGAATTTTTACGAAATTTTCGAAACTTTTCATAATTTTGTGGCCATTTTAATAGTATTTTTACCAATTTTTACCGCAATTTCAATCATTTGTGCCACATTTTTAATAATTTTAACAATTTTTGACAATTTTAACAACATTTTTTACATTTTTCATGTTTTTTTGACCGATTCAATTTCAAATATGTAACTATGAAATTTTTTACAAAGTTCGAACTGCTTTTACAATCCGAAATTTTCCAAGTCCAAAAAGTCATCTAGGTTATCAAAAATGTAAAAATTGATAAAAATATCAATTTGTAAGGTTTTTTTAAATTTTTTGATAAAATGGAGCAAACTCGCACCCTTCTTACTTTTCATTCGCGAAGCTAAAATTATTTCAAATCCATTCCTGTTCATCGACAGTAAGTACATTGAAGGACTAAAATAAAACAATTATTTCATTTATTTATTTAGGGACCAATTCGTTTTTAAAAATTTGGGGTCTTTAGCCATAATTTCTTACGAATATGTACTACTTCCCTCACGAGGCTGAAACTTGACGGGAATATCATCTCACTAAAAATAACAACTTGAATATTGTTGTGGGGAGGAGGGAGGGGGGGGGGGGGGTGTCGAATGGAAATATTTCATCTAATACCGAATAAAAATTTAATCTACTCTACTCTATACCATTACGTTAAATATGCATCCCACTCACCTAATTAACTTCACTTCGAATTTATAACATCGATTAAACTGCATAAAAAATTTCATCGCCCAGAAATAATACGATTCGTCGTTAGATTGGGCTTTACCGCGAGCCAACATTTCCTGCAAACAAATCAATGAGCTATATAATTTTTCCCAAATAGAAAAAAAAGTCTTTCTAATAAAAACTCATAATATGTACTAAAAGCTAATAAAATGGATTAGGTATAGCCTATACTGGTGGGATTTATATAGAATTACAAATACATATTTGTACCTATATACTCGATAGAGTAAACATTAATTTTTCAGATATAGACTTTTCATTGTACGGCGGATAAAATTACCGGGTTATATTTGCATTAGTATTGCTCCATACTCGTATATACTCGTAGTGATCGTACGTACATATTTTTTATACGTAGGTATTCCGATACTCAAAATTTACTCGCATAAAAGAAAATAACTGGCATAGAATTCATCTCTATACAACATTACGATTTATATTGCATAATTTTACAAATCCGATGAATTGGAAATTTCGCTGATATAAGTTGAAAAGAGTATTACAGAGATTCCAAATAGTTGAACGATGGCTAGATGGGGGACCTGGGTTGGGGGGAATTGAAAATCTGGACGAGGCGATTTAATCGTAAGCAATTGGTAAATACGCTAAAATGAAGTATTTACCCTTATATAACGCATCAACCCGTTGTAAGCTCCGTTTAAAAATTCTATGCAGAATTCCTTCATCAAAACTCGTACGCTGAATGCTGATCTTCTTTCGATGGCGTCGCACTGCATCGGGGCTCGATTCTTGGGCGTTTTTAGTTTATGCTGCGAAACAAATATAAAACACGAAGGGTAGTGAGAAAAAACTCGCTGTGGAAACGAAATCGAGGGGGTAAAAACACGCCCTCTACGATCGCTATCAATTCTCTAATGAGATAAAATACAATTTAACTTTTTTATTATCGTTTAAAATCGCCATTTAGAATCGACACGACGCGATTCCATGTTCGCAAAACAAACTTCCAGCCTACGGGAATCGATTAAAACTTCGAGTATGGCTAAAATCGACGTACAACGTTTTTCGGTAACTTCTCGCCAACGCCATCCACCGCACATTCTTCGGCAACTTGTACGTAAAGTGCTTCGCTCTGCGAGCGAGGCGAAAAAAGAGAAAAAAATTGTCAAAAGGCTAAAAATATTACCTTTTTTGTATCAAACGACGATGTAATCTGATTGTTCAGCGAATGTACGACGAGATCGTTATCGCTGATGGATTTCACTCCTTTAACGACAAACGTACCGCCAAATCTGGAATGCCTACAACAAAACAATAATAAATTTAAAACTGCGACGAACAATAAAATAAAAAAAAAACGAACAGAATACAGAAAACGAAAAGAGAATATAACGTGGATGAAGCGACGCGTAGAAAACCCCCTGCCTGGCTCAGCTTCGGTTCCGTACCCAGAATAAAAGAATATAAAAACGACGAAATCGCAATTTCATCGAAGTTTTTCCACCCTTTACAACAAATAGATAACATAATTCTATTATAGATTTCAAAATTTATTCTGACAGTTCGGTTTGCGTTTTTTTTCTCTGCGAGATTTTTTTTCTTCATTCTTTTAAATATTTAAATGCATTTTCGAATGTATGCTGAAGAGACGAACGGACGGCGTCGCGATCACGTTAGCGGAAGATGACGACGCGACGTCATATACAAGGAAAAAACATTACGACAAAGCTTGTCAAAGTCGACAAAATATATTCGAGTTTTCATTTTTATACAATTTATTTATTCGATTAAAAAAAAAAGGAAGAAAAAAATGTCGAAACGAGAACATCCTCGAGTTGGTTCGAAAATTTTCCTCGCTTTGCCCTTACACTATAGGCAGAGCTGTGTAGAAATTAAAAGGTCCAAATGTAGGTAAATAATCGATACACGTAAAAAGCCTATCAAACCGAGTCGTCTCATTTAACACGAACGAACGCATTAACCAATCGAGAATTGCATTCGACGGATAATTTTTCGCATTTACGTTACAACAGAATGCTTCTGCGAGGATGGAGGAAGGAGGAGGGAAGAAGTTAATGCGCGGAGTTACAGCAGGAAATATCTTTGATGTTTCGCAGTCTTTCGGGTAGGTACTCGTACAAAGGCGCACACGTAAAATAAGTTTCATTTCACACATTTATTTTTTTCCACCATCCATTAAACAGCCTTTAAAAACGTATAGTGTTTCCTTTTCGATAGCGTATTTAAACACGTTGTAATTCGAGCGGCGTGCCGGTGCGGCGGTTCCTTTAGAGCCGGCGTGGCACTCGAGAGTTTTCAAAGTATCATTCAATTATCGCGCAAATGCATTGCTATTTACTTTTTTTTTTAATAATGTATCGTTCTCAGTGCGTTTTTCTGTTTCGAGGTGTAGGTACTTTGTCACGATGAATTTAATAGACGCAGCTTGGGAGTGATTTTTCTGCGTGGTTTAATGGAGAGAAAACCTATTTGAATTTATGATCGATCAATCTAAAAACGTAGGATTTCAATGTTGGAAATTTTCAGATTTTAACAAGCTGTTGAGTATTGGTTTTAGAAACCCAGTTGAGAGATTTCCAATAATTTTTCGAGAAATAAAACGAAACTTTCGACTCAATATTTTCAATCCCAATTTTTTCGAACTGACCTCAAGTCTGAAATTATATCCTCGTTAAAAATCCTTAACCAAAAGTGGAATTTTGGGAAATTGAGTTCCTTGAAATTTCATCACATTTTTACATTTTCAGTCAAAATCGGCAATAGGAGTTATTATAGCATACGATATGCTTTTTTTACCCAAACTCCCCGATGATGACTTTTAGACATTTTGTCAGATATCAGACTTTTTGAAGTTGGAAAATTTTTGAGATTTCAAACAACTTTTTGAACTTGTAAAAAAATTCAGAAATCACGTTTACTTTCAGACATTTTGTCAGACAGAAATTGTATTGAATATAAATCCATTTTTTTCTAAAAAAAAAAAAGTTCATCGAGAGTTTTTAAATTAGGAAAACTTCAGACTCGAAAAAAATCACTACATTTTCAGTTTTTTTGAAAAAAAAAAGTTCCCGCAATTTCTATACAACCCATGAAACTATAAAACAGGATATGCTTTTGTTCATGAAATTTTTCAAGTCCATAAAGACTTGATATTTGAAATTTTCTTGAAATCTTTCAAGTTCCTGAAAGTTTCCAAGTCCAAAATGTCAATAGAAATCTAAAAATTTTCCAAATTCAAAAAAGTCTGACAAAATGTCTGAAAGTCGGCGTAATAACTGAACCTTTCCAAATCCAACCTGACAAAATATCAGAAAGTTACCCTGATTTATAAAATTTTCCAAGTTCAAAAAGTCTAAATTATTTGTCTTACAAATTGTCTAAAAATCAGCATTATCTCTAAAAAATTTCCAAGTCCAAAAAAGTCTAACAAACTGTCTAAAAGTCATCGTCACGGATTTTCGTATGTTTTTTCGAGAAATTACCCATAGCAAAAGCTTATCCTATACTAAAAAAAAAAAAACAATAAAAAAGGAATTTTTAAAATAAAAACTGGTCATCTGTTGGACTTCTTGAAAAAAAAGGACCCACGGATTGAAAGCAATACTTACTTTTTCATTATCAATAGAGTTTTAGACACGTTGATATGACATTTGAACCGAACAATTACCTAACCATAAAATTTCAAATCATTTATTTTTGCCCAGTTGTAGTTGCAGCCTGAATAACTGGAAAACATAAATTTTTGGGTAATTTTTTCGAAGTGAAAGCTCTTAGATTTTGTGGTATTTTTCAAATTAGAAAGTTTAAGTTTAAAATTTCGAAAAAGATATAGACAGGTGAATGAAAAATTGGTGGAAAAATCGTAAACAAACCATGAAATAAAATTTTGTACAAAAGAGCACATTTACTGAAATTAAATATTTTTAATAATTACTGTAATAAAACCAGAAATCAAAAAGAGGAGGAAGGGTCAAAACATTTCCAAAAATTTATTATTTTGAAAAAAAAACGCATACTTCTAGACCCATTTCGTATCCTATCCGGCCCAAAAACAAGATGTCAACCTATATCCTCAAAAATTCCTATTATTCCACTCGAAAAATTTCACTCTGCAATTCCATCGACTGATCTGGGCTGCCTCACGTATGCCAAAAGCATTTCAAATAGATCAAATTTGCATTTCTTGAAAAAGTGTAACTATATAGGTTCAATTTTGATTACAAATCATTGCCTAGATGTCTACCTCGAGTAAATTCCTGATCAACATTTATCCATTCAACTTCACAACCCAAAAAAGCCAACATCGGATCATTATTACTCCCAAACTTCTCTTTTCAAACAGGTCATTACACCAGGAGAAAAATTCACCACCACATCTATCCCTAGTAAAGGAATAAAAACACCCAAAAAAATGAAAATTTTCCTCTTCTTCAATGCACCTGACGCAAGCTCGATGGAGCAAGCAAAAAAGGGTCTGGTTTGGGCTGGTAGAACGAGGACAATTTCGATAAATGAAATTAAACGAGGGTGTACTATATAGTATCGGCGAACAAGTGGCATTTGACGATGTCGAAATTGGGTTTTTCGATTAACTTTATACGCATTATTGAAAAAGGTAAAACACCAAAGAATGCCAAGCTTCCCCTAGTCTCGTACGGTATTCCAACCTAGCCGTTGTTGCCTTTTCACCGATGGCAGCCCTGCAACCTCCGCCATCCTTATACTGTCGTAATCATTATACTTCTTGTAACCATTATTAATTGTTTTCTTTTTATAGCCCTAGTAATTTCTGCCTTCCACATCCTGTCCCTCTTTTTGGTAAATTTTTCAGCTAGCTCGCAGATACGGTGCCTCATTATCGTAAATAGCTAATGATAAAAACGATAATTGAACGCCGCCGAAGGTATAATAATCACCTCGCGATAAATTCATCTTATTCTATAGTTTTCAAGCCTACTTCGTTTAATTAAACTGAAAAATCACGCAAACCTCTTCTTCCCTCTTCCAGCTCTGGCATCTTTTAAAATTCTAACGACTGTTTGAAACAATAACATGAAAACCTCGTCGACTACTTTATAAAGCATTTGCATAGCGAAGAAAATAACTGCATTAAAAAACCTCGGCGTAACCATGTAATATCTCAGTTCCCAAACTCCTGGGAGATTAACAAATTTGCAAAAATATTCGCCACCGAAGACGCGTATAATTTTATTTACCAACACCGAACGTAGTTTTTAATAAAAACAACACCCTCTTCCTCCTTCAAGGGGGAAAAACCGTCAAGCAAAAAGCAAAACAGCCAAAGCTTTTGCTCGTCGTAATCTTTAATGTTGGACATTTTGAATTATTTAACGTTACAATTTCGGTTATTCGAGATTAAACTTGTTTACAAAAGCCGAAGGCACCCACCACCCTCCTCTCTTGTGTAGCGATTTTGACAACCTGCTTGTGCTCTTTTATACCCTTAAAAAATGCAAATGAGGAAAAACGTTAATGACTATTCCTTAAAGTATACGAGCTCTCTTTCTCGTAGGTATGGTACCGATAGCACGACAATTTTTTTTCATTATTTAAACGTAAAATGAGCTCTAACTTAATGTTAGATTCATACACGTTGATTGTCTCGCAATTTTTGAACCAACAAAGCAACGCTGGGAAAAAACCAGGAACACAGAAGCAAACGCTACACAGCAATTACCTAAATGTAAATCATTATGTTTTTAACTCGGAGTACTCTCGCCTCTCTTTCTCCATTTCGAATACCTACATACGACGAAAATTAGCAACGTTTAAATTTACAACTATATGCACACGTCGTATATACAGCCAACTAAAACACAATGCCTTTTTCGCAATCGATAAAATATACAGACACGAAAGCTGGAATTTTTTTCCCTCTATGGGCTTTCATTCGCAAAAATAGTCGACTTAGAAACCCCCTCTCTTCACTTCTTCTGTGTGTATAGCGACTAACACGCGAAACGATATAATTAAAAAAATGTATCGCAACGTTTTCGCCCATAAAATGTATCGTAAACTATTACGAAAAAAAAGCTCCGGTATCAAATAGTTGGCGATATAATACGCCTTTTCAAAAGAATATAAAAATTTCACCGTCTGCATTGTTCGCACGCTGCGAAAAAAAATTCCCATACAAATCGGCTACGGCGAGGTAGACACGTTGCACGAGAAAAAATCACGTCGAATAGATATAAACTTTATAAACAAGTTGCGAGAAAACTTCAAAATGTAAAAATATTTTTAAAGAAAAAGAAAACATGAAATAGTAAAAAAAAAAAGCAACAAAATAGAAATATCATCGTAGGTATAAGATATGAAAAAAATACCAGGAAATGAATAGTCGCGTGAGATAGTTTTTTTTTCGAAATAAAAAGAAGCAAAAAAATCGCGAACTGTTCTCTCTTTTCTAGTTCAGATAACAGTTTGTATATGATTCGTGAGCAACGTCAATTATAACGACGCTTTTTCATAAGTTTTAATTACCTTTTTTTTTTCCTCCATTTCGTTTCGGTATTTTTACCTTTTACGAGAATTTTTAATTCATTTTATCGCCGTGCCGCCGGTA
Source organism: Pseudococcus longispinus (assembly GCA_900064475.1). NCBI lineage: Eukaryota > Metazoa > Arthropoda > Insecta > Hemiptera > Pseudococcidae > Pseudococcus > Pseudococcus longispinus. The sequence goes on from FIZU01031571.1 coordinate 10,222, forward strand.
CGACTTGGAAAAAAAGGCAAGATACTCGAATACAGACGAAACACTCGTCTTATTAAATCGCAAAAGTTTACGTCTAATGATTAAAAATCTCGTACTGCAGTGTGACCTTTTACGACATTGCGCAATGAACACGACCAGGACAAGTCGATAGACGAAGGAAAATATTAAAATGGATTTTCAATATAATTTCGAAATTTAACACGTACGTGGGTAGGTATTTAACGCCAAAACCCAAACGAAATTCATTAACATGAAAAAGGAAACGAATCGAGGGAATGGAGGGTTAAAGTACGTCAATGATGATGGGTTTACGGAAGCTCGTTGACTGTCTTTCATACGCAGCACCGTACCACATTTCTATACCACAACGTTTCCTCTCGAGACTGTCTTCAGTTTTCGACAAAGTTATCAACTAGCGAAGAAAATTTGCCGAAATTTCCAACGAGATCGGCGAAAATTTATAAACTTTATGAATTGTTGACACGATATGAGATGAAACTGTAAATTTTCTCGATGGAAATACCCTTGGTGTCAATCAACGATTCTCAAACGATCATGTGTTAGGTTTTAAGATAAATTACTCCGAGTTTCATGCTTTTTCATCTAAAACTTACATTAGAAATTTTTTTTATTACTTTGATTTAGTTTTCTATGATGAGTTTGACAAGGAAATAGGTCGCTGGGATATGTCTACGAATTTAATCTCAGAAAAATAAGGCCTAAAAATCGTTGAAAATGATATAAAAATGGTGAAAAAAAATTCATATCAAATGTTTCCAACTTTTTGAAAATTTGTAGAATTGTGTCAAGATTGTTCGAAATGGACAAACAGCGTATCTGTCTACTGTAATCTAAAAAGCAAAATTCTAACTTTTTGCTACATCTACAGAAAAATTTCGTACTTTACAAACTTTAATCGCGATCACCTCTCCATAAACAGAATTTTTAGATGACGTACTTCACGTTGAAAGTTTGAATTTTCCAGAAGTTGGAAAACATACACCTTGATAACTAATTAGAAATTTTCTTATATTTTGAGTCTAGCTTCGATCACCTACTAAAGCCCTTTTTGATTCTTTTAGTGAAATGACATCAGGACATCACATACGGAGTCAACACATAAAAAAACATGGATATTGATATCTCATTCGATAACATCGAAAAATTTTGATTTTTGGTCCACCTCTCCAACTCTTTTGGACACCTTAGGGTTTTAGTCTAAAATTATCTCATAGAAATAGATTTCAGAGGTCAAAAAGCTTACATACACATTGACACCCAAATTAAAATTTTTCAAAATTTTGAGTCGAGCCCCTTTTACTTTTTGATGATCTCTCGCTTGATGACATCAAAAAATGTTGAATTTTAGATTCATTCATTTCCCCCTAGTATTGAATAAAAACGCAAAATTTTCGATAGTGATGAAAATAAAGAAATTTTGGATATTTTGAATTGAAAAAATCGTACTATTTCTTACTATTTCGTACAACTCGTATTTTTTCGTACCGTCTAGACAACCTCAAAAAAAAATGATCGACTTGACGATAAATTGTTAAAATTTCACTAAAGTTGTTAAAAATATTTAAAATTGTAAAAATTGTTGAAAAAGAAGTAAACATACTTAAATTATTCCAAAATTGTTCACAATATAGTTGAAATAAAAAAAAAAAACATCCAAATTGGTTAAAATAACGTAAAACTTCATCAACTTGAACACGAAGTATTGAAATATCAGTAATGCTGCTGAAAATTATGTAAAATTCCCTTAAAGATGGTGAAAAAAAACGTTGAAATTATCGTGAAAATTGTTTGGAAAAATGTAAAAATAGTTGGAAAAGTAAAAATAGTTGAAATTGCTTCAAAATTGATTGAAATATCGCAGAAATACTCAAAATAGCTGTGTTGTAATCGTGTAAAATGCTAAAAAAATTAGTTACAATGTAACAAAATATCGAATTTTTTCAATAATTCATTGCAATTCCTCATAAATATTCACGTAATAATACGATATTTTATCAAATACATATTTTTCAGAAATTTCGAAAAACTTAGGCATTTTTTCTTAATTTCAAAACAATTTTTCTCCAATTTTCAAGAACTTTTGAAACGGTTTGTAAAATTTTATTGATAGGTATTTCAATAAATTTACTCCAATTTCAATCATTCCTCAATAAAAATTGAAATATTTGCTTCGTGGTCGTGTGTATTTCAGATAATCTTCATATCACGTCGAACATGTTTTCCAACTTTTTAAATAATTTCAATTTTCGTAATGATATTTCATCAAAATTTACATAACTGCTTAATAATTTCGAAAAAGTTTTCACTTTTTCTTGCTTTTAAAATTTTAGCATTAGATATGCTTTTACTATGGGTAATTTCGCGAAAAACCTGACGAAATTCTCCAACGATGACTTTTAGACATTTTATCTGACTTCTGCAAGCATTTTTCACGACTTTTTCGCAAATTTTTCATCATTTTCAATGAATTTTTATGAAATTTTGAACTTTTATACACCGAATACGCATTTTTCGTGACTTTTCCACAAATTTTTCAACATCTTCAATGATTTTTATGAATTTTTGATCATCTTTTACAACTTTCTGTACAATTTTCACGACTTTTACACAACTTTTGCATTATTTTCAGTGACTTTTAGTAAAATTTTCAATTTTTATACACCGTTTCACACATTTTTCGCGATTTTTTCACAAAATTTTCAACTTTTGGGACAATTTTCACGACTTTTACACCATATTTTAAAATTTTTCAATGCATTTTGATCAACTTTTACAACTTTTGTAATTTTATGTTTATTTTCAACTGGGTTTTTTCTAATTTAAACACATTTTACGAATTTTTACGAATTAGAGACTATTATTTAAATTTTCAAATCGACACAAAAATTTTCCACACCATAACTCAAAATACAAATGCTGAAATTGTGGAATGCTGTAAAAAGGTACTTGCTAGAACTGCAAATCATTTCACTCGTACACCCTTGAAAATTGTGTATAACTATGGTTTTGCTCTACTTCCTCAAATCATACCAAACACACCGATACGAATAAAGTTGTTGAATGTGACGAATCGTAAAAACTTGTAAATATAATTCCAGGCCCAGAAAATTTTCCGGTCAATACCACCACACACAATACAACAATACTCCACAAAGTACACAACTACACACGGCCTCCTGACCGTAGTAAAATCAGAACATCACGTTCGTAAAACCCTCGACGTAATACTTCTCAATTTCCTATTAAAGCTATACTCCCTTGCGACGTTATTCCAACAACGTAACGCACCGGTCCCGAAGAATACACCGATTCGATCGGAATATAAGAACGAGAAAAAGAAGACGACGATGGAGAAGAAAGAAAGGCGAAAAAAAAGGAAGAAGAAACCAATCAAAAATTCCACGATGGCTTTATACGAATTATAAAACGGACCCTAAATGAAATTATATTTAGGGAAAAAAGTATAAAGGCATTAAAATTGCCATTCGATCAATTTATAAGAGATGCGGCGCGGAGCACCTTCGAGAGAACTGGGCAAACGACGGCATAACCGTACAGATGGGTAGAAGAAGAGGTCGGATTATACCTTCTATACTATATAAGTATATAAGAAGAAGAAGTTTCCCAACAGAGTAAAAAGCCGACTATATACTCGTCATTTTAACGACAGATTCTACGCGACATTATCTTTCACGCGCGCAAGTCGCATTATTAGCTGGAAAAACTTAGCGTTGCCCTGCGCTCTGCTTTCCTTCTTCCGCAAATGAGAAAGTTAATTAAGCGCCGCCATAAAAGTTATTAAAACCGACGTATTTTATTACCGAGCCGCAATATGCTTCTTCAATTTCTTTTGTCTGTCTTCCTTCTCTTTCTCGAGAGCAGCCTTTAGCGCCTGCGAGTCGCGATCCTTTTCTTCGTAGCTTCTCTGAACGGACGAGCTTGCCAGTGTCTCGGCATTTTGGTCGCGTAACATTAACGATATAATCTGCAACGTACATAAAAGCAAAATTTACCGATTATAATCTTTTCTCGACTTTACCAGAATAATATTACCTGCAATGTAGCACGAAAATAAACTAATCAAAAATTATGGTAAAATTAACGATTGTGTGATTGCGTAAAAATCTGCAGTTTGATTATATGCGTATTGTAATCTCTCAAAGTTGAGTCATCCAAAAGGGGTTGGGGCTAATGGATTTAGAATGTCATGCTTTTTTATAAAACTGTAGGTAGGTATTCAGCGAAAACCTGTAGCATCTGTTAAAAATTGTATTCGTGACTTTTGGATTCTAAAGAGATTATTTGGAAATTTTGAAGTAGGGAGCTTATACATGAACAAAAATTTTTGAAAAGAAATGGAAATGTGAATGAGGAATTCAAGAAAGATGAATTGATCATTGAGGGTCAAAAAGGGGAAGGGGGTAAAAATTTACGTATGTAAAAAACAGAAAACTGAAAATAACATACAACACGGCATTCTGGCAAAAAAATTTGTGAAATCTCCTTCTTTCACATTTTTGTACAGGGTGTCTACCAGAAACGATAAAATGTCTAAAAGTCAGCCGTAGGTAAAAAGCTGTCTGACAAAATGTCTGATTTGAACTGTTTTGAAATTCGTAAGTCCATAAAGTTGAAAATTTTCAAGTCCAAAAATTCATTTGAGATCTTAAAAATTTTCTAAATCCAAAAAGTTTGAGTAAATGTCTAAAAGTCATCGTAAAGGAATTTCGTTAGGTTTTTTGCAGAATTACCCATAGCAAAAGCATATACTATGTTAAAATTCATTGAAAATGTTGAAAAATTTGTGAAAAATGGGTAAAATGGAGTATAAATATTCAAAATTTCATTAAAAGTTGTGAAAGTTGTTCAAAAGTTCCTGAAAATCGTTGAAAATTTTGAAAAATTGGTGAAAAAGTGGTGAAAATTGCGTAAAATGGTGTATAAACGTTGAAAATTTCATTAAAAGTCACTGAAAAAGTTGAAAAAGTTGTGTTACAGTCGTGAAAATTATCCAAAAAGTTGTAAAATTTGATCAAAATTTCATAAAAATTCATTGAAAATGTTGAAAAAATACTTTAACGCAATTAAAATTATACAGATTACACCAAACTACCCCATTTGAATTTCGCCAAAAAAAGAGGGCAAACGAATGCCCAATATCTGGTATTATTCGAGCCATTCCGAGCACCTGTAGCATCGGCGAATTAAAATTCGCGATTTGACGCCAGCAAAAATCCTATGCTTTCACGTTACCGGCACTTAAACGTAATTACAACTTAGAACAGGTATTTCGCACTAGGTTTATTACCCAGTTTCCGTAAATTTTACGACTTCTTAACACGATACAGTCGACGGTACGCCTACGCTTCAGACGAACGGATGACATAACCTTTTGGTACTTTTGAGCTTCTAATCCGCCATCTACACGAGCGGCTTATTATACCGACGTAGGTCAAATATAAGCAAAACACCTAACGCCAACCGAGATGGGTATTATAAAACCGACATTTCGGCTAATTTGCCATTTACCTCGTCTACGCATAAGTAATAAGCTAGGTAACCGTAGACTAAGTACCATTACTTAGCTTTTTGGGGCAATTATTCGCCTAAAATACGACCAAAGGCTCAGACGCTTTTACAAATCCGTCCGACAAATGGAATGGCAGCAAGATGGAAGCGGGATGCCGAAATACCTCGATCACACGACGTTTAAATGGCCGGCGATGTCGGAAACGAGACATTTTCGCAGCGTCGCAACTCGCAGTCGAGTCGCCTCGGTTCACTGACAAAATTAAATTAACGTCGTCGTATTTTCTTTACCTTTCGAATACAGATTACGTTACTTTTACACCAATTTGTTCACCGATATCGGTCTCGTGGCGACGAAGTGTGCCAAAAAACAAATTTTCCAGCCGCGTAAAAATATTCAGGTGGTCGCGGTCGCGCTGATAGCGAATCTTTCCCTATGCTGCAACCTTCAACAGGGGTTTACGACAACGAATACCGCGAAATTGATACGATTACGAATGAACAAACGGGACTGAGGATGAATTTCAAGAAATTCGGGGTGCAGTCTTTTCCTGGACGCGGTTTCCGATCTGCGAAATAGATTACGTCGAGTTTGGCAGCAAAATGCGAGATCTCATTTGGGCGAGAAACATATACGCAGATGAAGGGTGATTCGCCGGAAATTCGATTCCGTATCGAAGAAATAAAATATGGTCGTGGATAACTTTGTGCGTATTCAATTGAATGTATTTCGGTTAGTAACCTATGCCCGGTGGAAGAAATTTTTCAAATTTGATTCGCAATGGTTCTCAGCTGGGGTTATTTTCATTATGAAATTCGATTTTATACCTAATTGTACTACATGGCTGATCCCCCTAGCTCACGTGAATATGTGTTGTTCATTTTTAATTTCGATGGAAATATTCACAGATTTTTATCCATAGTTACATAAGGTATAGTGGGGTAATTGCAAAATCGCGGCCTTCTGGCCGTTAGGTTCAATTTTGGACCCCAGCACCTAAAGGGGGTTATAAATACTAGTGTCTAGCACAACATGACGCAATGAACGGATCCGGGCTACCTTTCGTGTGAACTTTGTAACACAAAATCTTGTCATACCCATTTTCAAGCTATCAGTGAAATTCATCACGTATTCAGGAAAAAATCTGTAGTAATTTTAAAAATTTTGGAAAAATTGAGTGATATGGTTTTTTATAAAGTT
>FIZU01031591.1:0-12607 GCA_900064475.1 Pseudococcus longispinus
ACGAGGTGAATGAGACTGGTCCAGAAGTATAGCAAAAATAACCCGTATCATCTCGCCCATGGTCCAAAAGTGACTGTGGTCCAGATGAATAGCAAAAATAACCCGTATGATGGTCCAAATGAGGGTTTATCCCTATCTATATATATCAGTATGGTTCAAGATGAATCTGATTTTTCAATATTTTATTGAGACTTTTGAAAACTAGTACAATTTTTTTGAAAAAAATGAATTTGTGGACTTGGAAAATAATTGAAAAAATCGGCTGTTTTGACTCAGAAATTTTGTAAAAGTAGATATGTCCGCCTTTTCAAGAATTTCAACTATTCGACAATTTCTATTTGATTTTGTTTTCAACGTATTTTCCAACATTTCACTCGTCAAAGGCAGCTCCCATACCCCTTGAACGTTTTCGAATACGCCACTGATTCAACTGCGGGCAATTTACCAGGAAAAAAAATATGAGTTTGTGTACAATTTTGAAAAATAACCATTATTTTGTTGTGAAAAGTGAACGCATCGAGTCCGAGAAAAGCGATAACGAAAATTGTTTGCAAAAAAATGTATTAAAACCTAAAAGTTTGAAAAATTCCAGTTGAAATTTTTATCCTACACACGATCATCCCGGTTTTCAATTTTCTTAACAAATGTACTGCCTTCATTACGTTCACTACCCATTTTTGAAATCATAATTTTTTCACTATTTTCCCTATCTTGCAGATACTCTGCTTTGGCATGTAGATTCAATGGAGCACCTAGATAGGTCAGCCGAACCTTAAACGCAGAAATATGCCTATCGTTGGTCATTAGGAATTGAGTTAAGCTGAATTTCTTTCATTAAAGCTTCGATTAAGTATTGCAAAATTCAAAAATTCATAGAATTTCCTCCAACCCTCCAACAATTTTTCGGAAAAATGCATGTAATTGCTCTCAATACACCAAAAGTAACAAACTATCGCTAGACGAACCCAGAGGAAACTGGTACAACGAAGGAAATTCGCCAAGAAGAAACTATACGCGGGTAATTGTGGAAGCATACACGAGAAAATTCAGGACGATGAGGCATCGGCAATGGCAATTCCGCCATAGAGAAGTTATGAAAAGCGATATCTTAATTGTTGTAAGATATTTCGCAATGGCGAAACTTTTTGCCGCGCTAACTAAAAGCTGAGATTAAATTTGAAGAGGTATTGTTCTGGCGAAGTTTTGATGGTGTTATTATTTCAAACTATCTTCATATTTGTAGTTATAATTACACCGTCGAACAATGTGTACGAGTGTACGCCAACGACACCGGCGAAAAAAATACATTCGTACTTTAAAATCCCTGCCAACGTCCGATCAAAGTTAATAATATCTTCGCATTGGCGTAACTTTTTTCACTCGTATATGCTTTTTTCTCTCGTCGATTCGATGGCCATTCTGCATGCAAAAAAGTTGCTACCCATCGACGGTGCTTTAATTAAAAATTCAATCGAGAATGGTAATTTTAATTAAAATTTCAAATGAAGCGCATCTGTGTAACTTCTATCCCACACTATGGCGATATTTGAAGTAAAAATTTCAATTGTGTGATCTCTGCAGAAATGCAAAAGTGAATGACTGGACTGCATCCGTGTCTATCTCATGCGCAAAAATTTGTCAATTTAGGAACCACAAGAATCCAAATCAAGCATACACCTATATTTCGATTGACGGATTGAGTAAGTTATTAACAGATTTTTCGATAATCGTCTACAATCCTCTCTTCATAATTGAAAATCTTGGTATTCGAGTGGGAAAAAATCAATTACGAAACACGAAACCGACATATTTATCGTATTAGTTTGAAAGGATCCGGCTTCGAGTATTAAAACGAATGACGAATACATGTCGTCGAATTATAATACCGAAACCAGAGACGTGAATTTTCATACAGCTGTTTGAAAGAGGGAATTTTCGTTACGAAAATCTCGTCGAATTATAATTTCACAGTATCATAAAAACGGATTTAATTTAGGTAGATTTTTGCATCTTTTATGACGTGTTTTCATCAACATACGAGCAGGTATCTCGTACGTGGAATTATAAGTACGAGTCGACGACCAATTACAAGATTTCGAATTTCATTTTATGCAAATGAAATACTTTTAGCATCATCATTTTTGAAGATTCGAACCGAATGTTGGTTCTTCAGCAAAACGAAATCGTAAATATCGCTTTTTTTGGATTTGTTTCAGTTCTCCATCCCTACCTCGATATTCAGAAGGATGGAATTCAAATCATTTGGAAAAAATCTTCCATCGACAAAATGCCGGATCCTTTTATAGACAATTTAGGAAGTAAGTGATCTCGGCTATTGACCAAATTCATGGGGCGGTTCATATTTAGTTGGAGTTGAACCATAGAACATTTTATACCCCTAGCTTAAATGAGACGGAGGCTAGGATGCCTCACAGTGGGACATTTAAAAAAAAAAAAAAACAGTTTTTTTTTCACTTTTATAAAAAAATATGTACCTAATCACACTCATCGTGCTCGATACTTATAGGTATTACTCATTATGTACTTTAAATGGATTTTTTTCAGATACTGATATTTAACATGTACGGTACGACTAAAACAGTAAATAAAAATTCGGCTAAGAATTTTCGATGTGAATGAATGCCAGTACATAAAAAACTGGAATAATTTTTTTTCATCCAGATATTTATAAAATTGGCACCACGTTGAGCAACCTAGCCAGTAGGATAAGAGATATGCCGAAGTGAACAAATGATATGAGCAAAAACCTCGTCGTAATAGTATCTCGCTTTTTACTACTGCTGCGGCCACGAGTACGTATTATTTTTTTATTCTCCATTTTATGGATACTTTAAACTATAACAATGGTTGGAATAAAATTTTATTCTGTGTAAACTTGGTCGATTAGCAGCTCGCCGCAACATATACTTTGTGTGTATCCTTTTACCATCCCGAACACAGGTAATATAAGGAAAGTAGTTGCAGCTTTTTAGATAAGTAAAATACTCTAAACGACGAAACTTTAATAAGTCGTTACATTAGAATACCTGAATGAGATAACGATGTTCGGTTCGTTTTACAGGTTGTTTTATCGTTCGTTTGTTCGATTTTTTTCTTGTTTTCAAAATCCTCGCTTCAAAGAAATTGTTCCGTGGAAAGAGTTGATTCGGGAAAGGATTATTTTTAATTTGATCAGATTATTTGAAGTTTTATCTGATTCTTTGCAACTGTTTTGAAATTTTTGAATCTAATTTCTGACAGAATATTTTCATAGTTTATTATCACGATTGACTTCTAGTTTTAATTTGAACGTGCATTTCAAAACTTCAAACTCCGAATCTTCCTTCCTCTTGGCCTATTCAGAGACGTCAGTGTTGTTTCATTAACCTTGTTGTAATCGTATTAAGCGACTTTTAACGTATTTAAAAAGTTTACGACTCGGGACACGAAACGATGCTTATTGTACAATGCTCTCGTTATTGGTTTTCACTAAGTTCATTTCTTATTCGCAAAGTTTCTTAATTTAAAAAGCATCAAGTTCATTTACGCTTGTTAATTATTTACCACACAATCCTTCTTATTTTTCGGTTCAACTTTATGGGCGAGAAAATTTTACTAATTTAAGTAAAACCGAACGATTAACCACGGATGCGTTGTCGCTAGATAGATTATTCACTTTATTTTTTTCTCTGTCAAGGAGTTCGCTCTTTCGGAGACAGATGTACGTGCTTTAAAACGAATCTCGCGATGTCATTAATTATTACTTTAGCACCTACTCGTTGAGAATATTTAATTCGATGTGGAAGTTTTGAAGTTATTAGAGGAGGGGGAAGGGGGAACTCAAATTATTCTGAAATTATTCGATATACTTTGCTGTGTTTTTGGAAAAATTTCAGCGTTATTTTGATTTTATTTACATTAATTAACCATAATGAATTTCGCGTATGGTTCAATTGGAAACAATGGACAAATCGTACCTTTGTTGTGTATTAATGATACAAGTTCAGGTATCACTAAAGAGAAGAAAAATGAATGGAAAACTGAACGGATACGAATCATGGAAAATAATTTAAAACAAGAAATCAGAAAAGCGAAGAGAAATCACTATGAATCAACGCATTATGCAACCCAGGTTGTACCAACCTCAAACGAATTATAATCCGAGTACAACGTATTTCACGAATAAAAAGCCACGCGAACGCAATAACCACAGATTTTCTTCCAAGACTAACTAATCGAAAATACCCAAGAATAGAATCGTGGAATGAACAGAGGAATGATTGCAGATTAAATGGACACCGGAGAGAAGGCAATCGCGAGATCCGACGCGAACGCGATGATCGTAGATTGCCTAAACGTACCACAACTACAAACTGTTTTAGAGAGGAATCGTCAACGAATTATCGGCGACATGAGTCGAGAACAAATCGATTCTCTGAAGACGTTAGCGAGATTCGACGCGAACACGATGACCACCGATTACCTAACACGACCTCGACTACGACTGGAAACTATTCCATGATAGAATCGTCTAATAACCACCGGTGTGATTGCCGATTAAGGCAACACTCAGAATACGTTCGCGATATAAACAACAAAGATTTGACTGTGATTATTTGACAAAGAGTCGTATACCGACCGACGAACGAGTAATTCGCGAAAATGTCGTTTGCACATTGCACATTTCTCTTCTTGCATTGACGAGAATGTTTGATGTTGATAAATTTCAACAAGTTCGTTTTCATTTAAGAATGGGAGGAGAAGAAAATCGCGTCTTCAAGTTAAATAATAATAAAATTACGAAATCAGAAAATTTATAATTAGTTGGTTTTGTTTTTACAAAAATAAAAAATGAGGAACGAATGTATGATTATTTTGGTTGTAACTTCAAGTGGGAAAGAGCTGGTCTTCTGAAAAATTTTTTTTTTATCAATTTAAGCAAAACTTAGCCATTTTACGCTCAGCAAATTCGACAATTGCCAGAATTCCCCACCATACGCCAATGAATCATAACTACAGACATCAAAAAATGAAAAATCGTGATTTTTACCACTCTTTTTGCAAAAATTGGCCATTTCCTGCGATACAATTTTCACGATTACGTCACTTCTCTACTTTCAATCGAGAAGCTAATGACAGATTCGAGTTCAGGAAGGTCGAATTACTTGGAAACGACATGAAAAATACCCTTACCCTTTTATGCACGAAATGGGGGATGTTCCCACGCTTAAAACTCCCTCTTGCTCCTTCCCTAAGGGAATTTTTGATGACCCCCTTTCCGAAAATTTTCTTTGATTCATACTAAAAAAGAAACCGCATGTCAACTCGCGTTAAAGAAAAAGTTTGACCTGCTTTAAAAAATCATGAAAATCGTAAAAAAATCCATTAAAACTTTTTGAAGTTCTCATTAAAATGATGAAAATATGGTAAAAATAGTCAAAACAATCTTAAAAACTAATCGAAAAATCGTCAAAATTAGGTACTAAAATTTGAATAAAAATGATTGAAAATATAGTAAAAACAGCCAAAAAAAGGAAAAGAAGAAAATCATCAAAATGTCATCAATATGTACTGTACAAAGTTTTATAAACATCAATGTATTGCTCAAAACGATCTAAAATTCATGAAAATTGTTGAATATCTCGTAGAATTGTTAAAAGTACTTAAAAGCTTTTTAAATATCACAAAAAACATTGGAATTTTTTTAAAAAATTTTAAAAATCAGAAAAGAATGTCGTGAAAAAATCGAAAAGCTTTGAAAATTGTTGAATGTAGTAAAAATTGCACAAAAATCACACAGACGACAAATTTCATAGCATTCTCAATGATTTTGTGCTTTGAAAATTTCAATAATTTTTACATGATTTTCACCAATTTTACAATTTTTTTTGATAATTATGAAAAAAGTTTAAACCATTTTAACAATGTTTTCGACGATTTTTATGGTTTCTTGATTGTTTTTACAATACTTCTTATCATTTCTAAACTATGAATATTCCAACAAGAGCGACATTTCAGGGGATTTTATCATTTTTTGGTCACATTTACGACATTTTTACTGATTTTCATGGTGTTTTTATCAATTTCTACAAAAAAATTCAACAATTTGATTTTCTTAGAAAATGTTAAACATATTTTTGACCACAGTGAAGACATTTCAAGTAATTTCTACGACAATCATCGCAATTATTAGTACGACATTTTTGACAGTTTTCGTAATTTTCGGACAATTTGGACTACATTTTTCAATAGTTTTCAACAAAATTTTAAAAAAAACTGCTCAAAAGTTTGACACAAGCTTTTTTTTAGCCTGAATGAACATTATAGAAACAACACACTTCAAAATTTAATTGGCATTTTTTGGCTAATCATCGAAAGTTCGTGGCTTTTTTGACGAAATTTCGTGCTCATTTCCCAAACTCGTGGTTTTTGTGCTCAGTAGACGTGATGATAATGATGATGAAAAGCATCTCTGAATTGTAAAAATAAAATAATGTAAAGAAAATAAAGAAAAATTTGGCTGTACGGATAAAATGGATGACGACTTTGAAAGATATAAAGTTCGTTTTGTTACGCTAACGCTTAACAACGGCCGATAACCTCATTTTGGCAGACTCATAACAACGTTGTAATTTTTAAATCCAAAAAATGAAATTCAATTCAATTCATATCAATGCAAAAATTCAAAATCGACCTTGACCTCTCTAACTTATCCGCTCACTTCCTTCCGAACATTTATCGAGCCACGAAACAAGGAAGAAAATCGAACTTTTCGCTTCGGTAAATCACACCGACGCTATTCCACGAGCAAATCCTAATCGCAAATTGTCTAATTCCGAGTGTTTAAAGACAAGGGAATAAAACAGCGTCAAAGCTAATTTATCAGATAAAGCAAGAAAAAAAAACGAATATACGCGAATGTAAAAAAAAACACTAAACTTTTCAACTTTCTTTTGCTTAATTACGATAAAATTGTTTTTTATTCACATCAAAGTTTATAAAACTTCATTTTGCCGAGGAGGAAAAAAAACGAAAAGGAAAAGTCTTCATAAAACTTTCTCAGTGTATTTTAATTTTAAAAAGATTTCTTTTATAGGACTTGGGTAGAAGGATTTTTTCAAGAAGCACGTAACTATAAGGAGAGGTACATGTTTACTCGAGGCATACCGAGCAGTCTATGGAAATCAGCCTCCTTACTCCTCTCAAGAGGTACGTCACCATTGACGCGTAAATCGGCGGTTGACGTGGTATATGGTATAAAAAGCAAAAGTCAATTTGTAAAGTGAGGTGATTTATGGAAACAAGATGTTAACCGTGGACGAGCATTTTTATTAGCTTTATTCTTGCCCTTTTTATTTGCTCATTTGGCTGCGTAGACGGCCTTCGATATTGGCACTTCTGCTTCGCTCCCTAGCTCGTATACCGAAAGAATACTTGGCCGGCAGCGATTTTTATACCTTGTAAAACGAATGCCAACAACCTTTTTGGGTACACAATCGAACGATATATGGGAATTTTCCGCCGTTTTTAATGCTTTTGTAAAATGAACAGAGAATATATTTTTATTAAGGGACGAGGCGAGAGCGTCAATTCATCATTTTACTGGCTTCCGTAATCCATAAAACTTTCCTCCGAGTGTCCAATCAAGATTTACTATAAAAAGTGCCAAATTAGCGTGGGCGTAGGTTGAATTAATTTATTTTATGGCAGAACTAAATGCATTTGAAATTATCAAGTCCAGAAAGTCATTTGAGAGATTCTGACAAAAATTCACATGTCTGAAACTTTCCAAGTACAAAAATCAAGAATTTTTTTATTCTCAGTCTGAAAAGTCACACCCCCCCCCCCCAACAGAATTACATAAAACCAAATTTTGTGTTGACCCACAGGTTTTAAACATACACATGTTAAAGTTCAGCTCTAAACTTGACCGAATACGTATCGCTCGTAAGAAAAAGTGATCGATAAAACCCAACTATAACGTTTCACAAGCAACAGTTTTCTGTATGTCGTGGACTGACAACAATTGATTGATTAAGCCAGCAGCAGAGAAAATAATTCACGTTATAAGCGAAAAAATACCGCCGAATAAGAACCGTCGAGCAATTTCGGCTGATTTCTCTTGCCATGGAATATACGAAGGCGAGTCGACCGGATGGATAAATTGATTCGGGTAAATGTCTGAGGATATAAGTGTTACACTGTGTTTTCGTGAGACAGAATGAACCAAAATAGGAATGAAGAATGAGATTTCTTTATTAGGTAACTCAATGTAGGGAAAAATAGGTAAATTACGAAATCCGGCACACATTCTTATAACGATCAAGATGAGTAGGTCTACAAATTACGACACATACAAAATCGAGGTAACGAAGATAAGAATGAAAAATTTCCCTGACAAATTGAACAAAAATATCACTCACTTATTTCCATATTCGGCTATTTCTTGTAGGTATGAGCATTCGACACTCACCTGAAACGAGAATAAAATGATATTAGTGATTAGTTCATTGCACGAGGGTACTGATAAGGTTATCATCTCATAGAAAAAATTATAATTAAATCAACGTTTTTCCATTCACGTTCGGCATGTAATCGAATAAATGGTTTTCAAGAACGAAAAGTAGTCAACCCAATTCAGAAACGATGAAAATCGAAAAAAATTCGCGTTTTTTTACTCTTTTTGAGGGAAAAGGAAATCAGGATATAGTGGAACAAATCTGTCTAAATTTTTTCAAGTTCAAAAGTCAACTTCCCACTTCGTGATCTCTGAAATTTTCCAGGCCAAGTCAAATTTTTTTTTCAAACCAATAAAGATAGATTAGCCACATTTCAACAAATAAGTTAATAACATACCTATCTCAATTCAGATTCACAATCGCGACTCAACCCATTCCCCTCACAACAAAGGGGTACCACCGATCCAATACAGCACAAGAAAACAACTCAGGTGAAAAGCACTCTCTAAAATTGTAGGTGAACGTCTACCCGTATAATTAAAAGCGCCGAGGTCGCCGTCATCTAAAAGCGAAGCGGAATTATCAATGGTCGAAGTTTATTCGAGAAAATTTGCTCATATTTCAGGGCGGTAAAAGCTTTACGCGTACTTGTACACGGCGCGTAATAAATTCGCATAAAAGATCGGAAGAGGCGAACGTTTTATAATTAAACACGATCAACAACTCAACGGTAATCTCCTAATTGCAAAACAGAGATCTTGCAAACTGACAACAAAGTTTACACTTTGGTATACACGTAACGGTTCGTAGAAGCCGAATATGCTTTAGAAAACGCCTGCCTATATAACGTCGACTTGCACAACCATAGGCCGGGTACATAAGTAGGTAAGTTGGCCGACTATACCATAATACTCGCGTATACTTAGGTATACCAAAGTATAAAGGACCCCGACGAACATAAACACCTATTATTATTCCTTGAAATTTATTCGATATTAAATGGTTAAGTGTGAATTCGAGTGCGTAATTTTGTACCGAGAAATTTTATCATAATTTGCACAGCTTCCTTATCTCAAAGGTGAAAAAAATCCATCTCTTAGAATGAATATAAAATATTTCATCGAAACGAGCCGAACGCATTTTAGGTATCACTACCGACTAAATAAATAAATAAAAAAACAAACGAAATGAAAAACTCGCATTTTTTCAATTCGTATCCATCGATACTGCGAATAAAAAAAAAAAATTCATTTTGAAAATATTTCTTTTTTTTTTTTCTTCTTCTGTTTACTCAAGTTGTTATTTACTCGTAGCGCCGGGGTTTAATACGCTAACTGCCACCTCCTGTTCGGAATAATTCCAATCTACCTACAGAAATCAACTGCAACGCTATTGTTATTTCATCGAGATGATTAAATAAGAAATATCTCACCGGTATACGAAGGCGAAGAGAAAAAAAATCATCAACTCAGATACTTCGCCTATCTTATGTTAACCTAACCCTCAATAAATTAAATCGTTCGCGATTCCAATTTCATTCGTCCGTTAAATAGTTTCTGCTCCTTTTCTTAGGGTGTGCGATAACCCGACTTCAGCATCATACACCGACGTAAATAAAATTTAAACAACGTTCTAAATCGTTCGTAAAGCTATTGGATCTTTTTTATTGGGTATTGGCGATACGATTATGTCGTAACTAGTTCGAAATGTAAGTATGATGAATGATGTTATTTTATTCCTGCTTCGTAGGATTGATATTTGTGAGAATGAAAAAAAACTTCGTTGATATGGAATTATTGAGAAATTGTTGAAGAGGTTGGTCTCAATAACAAAAAAAGAGGTCTGTAATGATTGGGAAAAAGAGCTTTTTTCAAAATATCACACATCGTAACTGAATCTTTCAAAAAAAATTATCAAAAAAGTAACCAACCAAACGCCAAT
The DNA here is from genome assembly GCA_900064475.1 of Pseudococcus longispinus. NCBI lineage: Eukaryota > Metazoa > Arthropoda > Insecta > Hemiptera > Pseudococcidae > Pseudococcus > Pseudococcus longispinus. Next base: position 10,401 of record FIZU01031591.1, read on the forward strand.
TTTCATGATTTTTGACATGGATAATCATGCCATTTTATTAATAATTCACAATGCAAATGACGACCTCCTAGGTGAATTTGTGAGAGCTGGAAAGATCATACAAGATTACAAACTGGAAAAATTGCCCAAAAACCGGGTTTTTGTGGAGTAAAAGGGAGTAGGAGGGGGCTGAAACATCGAAATTCCAAAATACACATCTAGGACCTCAGCCAAAAAGTGTTTGAATGATGGGTGTTAGAAATTTCATGTTTTGGAAATGACAACACAAAAATTTATTTTCATAAAAAAATTCCCTCAATTCACTTCAAAAATTGCAAAAATTGTTAAAATTTTCAGAAACATTCAAAATATAATAAATTGAGAAAAAAATCATGAAAGTTTTTTGAAATGTTCTTGAAATGGTCAAAATTTTCATAAAAATTTGAGACCAATATTGCAAAATAATTTAAAAATATGGTGAAATTGCATGATATTTCCATGAAAGTTGATGAAAATATCATAGAAACATCTGACAAATAATGAAAGCTGTTGAAAATGATACAAAAAATCTTCACAAAATCATTTAAAATATGAAAAAAATAGAATAGAAAAATTGGGAAAATTATCGAAAATGTTGCTAAAATTGTCAAAAAATCATAAGAATCGTCTAAAATTTCGTAAAAATTGTTCAAAATCGTAAATTGTCGAAATTTTTACACAAAGTTCAAAAAACCTTGAAATTCGTCAAAAGTGAAGTAAAAATTGCTCAACAATTTTTACATTTTTTAAAGTTTTCGTGATTTTTTTTTCAATTCATTATGAAAATTTTTGAATATTGCAACGTTTCGTGGCTTTTCAAGTACCTGCGTTTATACACTTTCCATCGATTTTTAGGAATATTTTCACTATTTTTAAGAGATTTTTGATACTTTTAATGATTCTTTTGATTTTTTTTTACCGAAGTTTTCATAGATTTCTAGGAAAATTCCATAAATTGTAAGGGAATTCGAGATGGTTTTCGTAATATTTCAACACTTTTCGCAATATTTTAAATGGTTTTCAGGGAAAACTCAACAACTTTAGCTACTACACCGGTTTCAAGTATTCGACAACTTTCAAAGGACTGGATAAAGTCCGCCGCTTGGGTACATTATTACGAAAAAAATCATGATTTTTTTAAAATATACTTCGAATAGAAATTTTCAAAAAAATTCCAAGAAAAAAAAGGTCAGCTCAAAATTTATTCGTGTATAAGTTGGATGAACTGCAAAGTGGATTTGAATTAAGTAAATTGAACAACACAAAAAAACATTCTCTAGACACTGCCTTCAGAAGTCAGCACAATGAATTTTAGATTTTCGAGTTGAAAAATTGGCAAAATTGAAAGTACGATTATTTTTTTCCAAAAATAGTAACCTTTCGTATCGAATAAATGAAAAAACTCTTGACAGTTCTTCATCTTCTGAGAAGAATGCAATATGAAGAAAACTTGAAAAGAAATCCCATTCGTAGTTGTAAATGACATTAGCATACTGCTAAGACATACTGTGATTTTAATACCGTCATATTACAGAATATTGCAGTAAATAAGTATTTTCTTTTCGAGATGGTATTTTTATGAACAAAGAAAGAGAAACCAGTCAATAAAGGTATTGAAAATATCAAAACAATCATTGTCAATTCGCTTGGATTTTGATTTTATGAATAAAATCGTAAAAAGTTTTATTTCCATAAAGGTGTCCAAACCAAAGATTCAAATTTTCATTTCAATTAAATTATGGTAGGTGTTGATTTTGTGCCAGAAAGAGTTCCTACGTTCCTGGAAGACTACAAATACGAGTACTTTCATCTACTACCAACTCAACCGCAGACCATGAATTTTTCCTTTTTTAAAACTCGATCCAAGTCCAAACATTTGAGGATGAACAGGGTGTCTGCCAAATCGCAAAAATGAAAATTCGTGCCTTTTTGAAAAAATTTTGTGCTATTTTAAAAATATTCTTTAAATTTTACCAATATCGCCCTCACCTCTCAAAAATTTCACATTGTATGTGCTTTTTGGACCATTTTCAGAATTTTTTATGAAAAGAGGGGGAAGAGCAAACCATTGACTATATATTATATGGACTGCTAGTGATGAATGGGGCCATTGTTAAATTCTGGCTGAACATCCTGCTCCACAAATTCTGGCTGGCGCATGCGCACATGTGCAACACTCGACTTATTTT
>FIZU01031610.1:0-21345 GCA_900064475.1 Pseudococcus longispinus
CAAAATTGTCATTTTTGGTCAAAATTGTCATTTTTGGTCAAAATTGTCATTTTTGGCCAAAATTGTAATTTTTAGTTCGAAAATGTCTTTTCAAAGTAAAAATTGCCCTTTTTGGTTAAAATCGTTGTTTTTTGTCAGTTGTAATTTTTTTTTGTCGAACTTGTAAATATGTTAGTCAATATTCTCATTTCAAGGTAAAAATCAGCTTTTTTGTCATTTTACGCTTTTTAAAAATGAAGAAAAAAATTAGAATTGTATATTCAAAATTTTTATAAGTTTCAAAAAGTCTGGCAAAATGTCTGAAACTTGAAAATGTCAAAGTTACGGACAGACAGACCCGTCATGGATTTCCTGGAAAAAACCCGAAAAGTCACCTTCTGAAAATTATTAGCGTTGGATATTCCAAATTTTTATGAGGTTCATAAATTCTTTTTGTCAAAATCATCATTTTTTGTTATTTTTCATTTTTATTTTACTTTGCCTGGCAATCTATTTCTTTGGATATTTTAAATTTCTAAAATTTTCAAGAAGTCTGAGAAAATATCAAAAAATCACGGAAAATGTCAACGTTACGGACAGGCAGACAGACGGACAAACACGTCGCGGATTTTATGTATATGTATTTTCGAGCGAATTTTAACAATTTTTACGGGATTTCTATATCAACTTTAATCATTTTTTCCACATTTTCAACACTTTTTATGATTTTTGGGACCATTTTTACAATATTTGCACTGATTTTTATGAAATTCTTAACTACATCAACAATATTTTCAACAATTTTTATTTTTTGACCGATTTAATCAAATTGTGCATCATTATGAAAATTTTTATATTTTTACATTGTTTGAACTACAAATCAAAAAGCAATTTGGCCTAAGAGAATCTCTGAAATTTTCTAGGTTCCAACAGTTATCTTGGGTAACAAAATTTCGTGACAAAAAACTCGACCCAAAAAATTTCCTGACCCCCCCCCCCCCCGCCCAAATCGAGAAAAAAATGTCTGAGGGCTACAATATTGTTAGAGTAAAAGTATAATAAATTAGTAATGCAGTATAAATTGTACTTGAATAAACCTACCCCGCTTTCAGGGCAATTTTCACGAATCCTTTTCGATTTTTCAAAACTAATCGATTGGTGCCAGGATGAGATATCATCATTTCAGCCATTCCTCCGACACTCAGCGCGACTACATTTCCCGGAGGACCGTTCAAAACATGCGAAATATTTTTGGGCGAACATTCGGAGACACCTTTCCAAGCAAAAGAGCAGACGCATGTAGAAGGGAATAAAAAACGATAATTTACACACCAAAATGAATCAAATTTTAGAACCTCACCGAGAAATAAAAGTAGATCTCTGATAAACGGTATTTTGAAATAGGCACCCAATGCACATCCATGCAAATTTAATCCTGGAAAAACTTGCTCGAAACGGTTCGCATCGGTTAAAAAATTGGTAGATGCTCCCAAAGTCAAAAAAACATGCGGAAATGAAGCAAATAAATATGTGGTATCGGGTGGCAATTCTGTCGTTTTGATCAGTTCAATGGGGAAGTAGTCTTTCCGGTAATGCCAAAATCGTGATTTTTTCAGCCAATTCAGCCTATAAAAAATGCATTAAATCAGATAGGTACCTATAATTTGTAAATTATTAGCATACCTATACATGCTGAAGAAACCGTGAAATGTTATGGAAATTTTTTCAACGTGCAAATACGAATATGCCCTTCGTAAGTAAGGCACTTACCTAATAGGCCTAATTGTTCAAATTTACATAGGGCACTTTAATTAACCAGTTTCGACGAATTATATACCGACGTATTTAGTTCGAGTGTAAATGGTGCATAATTGCATATTTATACTCGTATGTTAATAATCTTATTTTTTCGAAGGTTTTACTTTATTTTTGGAATTGATTAATTAAAAACACCTACAGACAGAAAGATAATTGGAAGAAGTGAGGGGAGGTTATGAATATACCTAGTGTTTTGTCGTTTTATGTTTTAGGAAGTTTGTTAATAATTTTTGTACGAAAATTACTAGATAATCTTGTGTAATGAAGACAATTTGAGAATCCCTAAAAAAAGCAAAATGATATTGGGGTTCTCATCTGTGCATTTGGAGTAAAAATCAACCCTCTAATATCGATCAAAGCGTACGTAATTGATTTAATTTTGAGATATTCTCGAAAACAGCCATTTTAACCATGCACAAAAATCATCTGAACACCCCCCCCCCCCCCCCCCCCCCCCCAGCCATTTTAACCATGCACAAAAATCATCTGAACCCCCCCCCCCCCACCCACCAATCCGTAAAATGGGTAATTCTTCTATGGTAACAATATGACCAACCGTCCACAAAAATTCTTTAAAAATTGAAATTATTAATTTTTGAAGATATTAAAATTTTGAACCATCCACAAAATTTTGGTTCAAGTCAGAGACCCAAACTTTTTTCCACTCTTTTTTTCGACCCCCCTTCCAAAAAAAAACAAAAGACGATCCGCCCACTTAATAAATAGGTAACGAATGACCATGAAAAATTTTCAAATTACTCGAGCTCAACCAGAAAAATGAATTAGAATTTGTCCTCTCTCGCCTCTAAAATAATTGAATATTAAATCATACAGTTTTACGACTAATATCAGTCAAATTTCTCATTTCAATCTCCCTCCCCTCCCATCTGTCGTCTCTGCTGAAACCGAGTTTTCGAATTCAGATTTACTGCAACTGATTATTGATCACCAATATCGAATCTAGTCTATTTTTAATCAGTTTCTAGTCATCTACGTACTTTCTTCCTCCCCTACGTGGAGTTTCACGATCGTAATACATCCATATTAAATAAGCCAGGGCAAATATCCGCAGCGATGGTTCAATGCACATGAATAAGAAAACAAAAGGGCCACATAGGAAGATCAAGTGTAAGATCCAACATCCCAAAAAATCGTAATAATTAACGACTTTTTGTCGAAATGAAATCTCCTGTAACTGCGGATCAGGTTCCATTTCCTGTAGCAGATCGAATCCCATTTAGAGTTGGGGAAAAGCTCGAGTAATAAATATTAATGAAAAAAGAAATATAAATTTGAGTAAAGGTACTCACCATTGAGGAGATGATATCGTTGGTTTGCTCCATGCTGGATCGTTGTTTCAATGCAGTATTCGCGAGCTTCTTCGACCTGTGTAGACCAACAGGTTGTCGGGTAAATGAATCACCTTAGAACGATATTTCGTAAAACGTTTTGTTGCCGGAACGAGGAAAGCGAGAGGTTTGAAGGGAAAAACGAACTTACTACATTTTAAACTCGTTTTCGATTTAATTGTTGGGTAGGTACATGTGTACCAGGGGGTTTTTCTCGCCGAGTGTTCTGTGTATTGTTTTAGACCGATAGATGATGAAGTGATGAGGTTTTCGATGCGTGGTTTTTTACATATCATGAGGTCTGACGCGTCTTTCTGGGTAATTCCGATGAAATATTCTACTCGGAGGTAGAGCTATGTATTATTCGCATCGGTGTGTCATGTTTCATGTGTATTTGTAGTTGAATACATAGATATACGAGTATACTTTTTCGTCTTTTTTACACCAATCAACAAACTAAAGTACATAAAGCTGCGTTTGGATAATTAAAGCTTGACATTTTTGTCTGTTTCCTTTGCACTTAATTTCTTAGAATTATTTTTAATTATTTATATTCATAAATATGTATTTTCAGTGATGAATTCGCGAATGGGGGGGGCGAGGTAGAATACTTTTTTTTGTGAAATTACGAGTTATTATACGAGTAAGTACTTCTAGTATTTGGGTATTTTTCGTTATTCTCCCCCCCCCCTCCCCAAGTGGCATAGTACGAATGAGGAAAAAAAGTCGTCCATACGATTACATCGTTAAAAGCAACTTTATGACTGAATCCTAATCTAGAATCAATCAGGGGGAACATTAGCAGGTATGGAATTTTTTTAGAGCTCCTTTTTTCCGAGGGTCCATCCCCTTTCCTTGGAAGTTTCCTATCTCCGTTCTTAACGTCGCTTTTGAAAAAATTTTCATATAAAAGTTGTAGAATAAGATACTAGGAATGATTTCAGTTATTACAAAAATTTCGATTGGACCCCTCCCTCCCCTCCAATTTTGCATAATGCTTATCACCATCATCCTCGAACTTGAATTATAGGCTACTGCTTGTACCCTAGTATTAAGTTGTCCGATATTTTAAAAAATGTTGAAATTGGGGGAGAGAACTCCTTAGATCCCTTCTTTATCACCTAAAACTAATCTCAGAATTTTTTCAAATTTTTTGAACAAAATTAAACCGGGGCTCATGAGCCCCAAAGTTTAACATGGGATTTACTTTATTTCTGAAAAACATCATTTTAAAATAAACTTTCAGTATCGCAATTAAATATATTAAAAATAGACGGAATTCCAAACATTTTCGCGCAAAATTTTTTTTCCAGGTTGAAAATTGAATTTTTGGCAGGGGTTCGAAAAATATGGAATTTTTAAAATGATGAAATTTATTTTTTCTAAAGATGAAATGTTCTTTTTTTTCAACATTTTTCATTATTTTCATCATTTTTTCCATCCAAACTTCAAGATTGAATTTTTAGCAGGGGTTCGAAAAATGTGGAATTTTCTAAAGTAACACATTTTCCAAAATTTGTTGACATTAATTTTTTTTTATCATTTTTTTCACACTTTCTTGTTAAAAAAAAAAAAATCAAATTGAAAATTGATTTTGTCAAGGGTGCGAAAAATACAGAATTTTTCAAGTTGATTTTTTGAAAATTTGTCGATAGTTGATTTTTTAATATTTTTTTGAAACAATTCAAAATTTAACAATCATTTTCAAACACTTTTTTCGAGCAATCGGGGCAAATCATTTTTCGATGTTCTTGCACGCAACGAAGAACAAAATTAACTTGAAATATTCCGTATTTTTCGCACCCCTGACAAAATAAATTTTCAATTTGAATTTTTTTAAACAAGAAATTGTTTAAAAAATTATTGAAAAATTATTTATGGCAATTTTGGAAACTGCTTTACTTGAGAAAATCCCGCATTTTTCGAACCCCTGTTTAAAAAATTTCAATTTCAGTTTTTTTTAACAAAAAAGTTTGAAAAAATTTATTAAAAAAATTATTGTCAACAAATTTTGGAAAATGCATTACTCTGAGAAATCCCACATTTTTCAAACCCCTGCTAAAAATTCAATTTCTAAATGTTACTTCTGACGTAAAAACATCACCGAAATTTTTGCCCCCCACCCCTTTCCCCCAATTATCACCCCCTAAATATCAAAACCTAAATAGGCAATTAGAGGGAGTGGGCGAAAATCCTGAACTTTCCGCAGATTGTGGGCACAATGTAGGTACACTCACGGAAATTTTTTTTTTAAAATTGGTTGAAATTTTCTTAATTTTTTGGCACTTTGAAATTTTTTAAAAATTGCCAGAAAAAATTTATTTTCAAAGTGGTGGCTGAGGGATAGGTTAATACGCATCGATCGGGCTAAAAAATTGTTTTCATCTTGGGGTTGGTTCTCAAAAAAAATTCAAAATTTTTTCCACTTCAATATATAAAAAGGACCATATAAGAATTTTTTTTTCAGTTTTGAATTTTTTTAACAATGTTGTCATAGTTTTTGGGTCTCGAAAAAAATTCATGTTATACATATCTTGACAGTATTACAAAATTCTGAAAAAAATTCAGCAATGTCACACCCCCCCATCTCCTTAGGGCGGGGGTCAGGGGTCCAAAATTTTGGTACCACTTTCGAGGAAATTTGGGTCAATGGCTGATTTCATCATCTTATCAGGGAAGGCCCTTTTCCCTATCTCTGTACCACTGGCTCCAATTGAAAAATGTTTCAAACAAAAGTTGTAGATTGAGATCCTAGGAATACTTTTGGTTATTATAAAAATTTCAATTGGACCCCTCCCTCTCCTTCAATTTCGTATAATATAGGTGTAAAAAAAATCATCAGACAATTTACATGCGTATTTTACGTTACTGGTGGGTAGGGAGAACAATAGAAATTTTTGTAATTACGAAAATAGGTAGGTAGATATATTTTCAAATAATCATTGAAAAAGTATTCTGCTTTGATTGTCGTTCGGTGAATTTTTTTTGAAGTTGACTTCATTGATTACTTTCCATGAATCGGATTTTATCTTTCATTGGTCATTGTTGCGTCGTTGCAGTAAAATACTTATCTTTATCACGTTTCATTTTTTAATACTCTTCGAGTACAAGTACGTACAATATAAACTGCCATATGTCGATCCGCCTGAGTGAATTCCTCAAAGTGCACATAAAAAATACATAAATAAAGATATGACATTTATTATCAATAGGTGAACACGAAGTTTCATTTACTGAAAATGTACTTCGTAATCGTGCCTGAAAATACTATCCATTCTTAAAAATTATAAGAGGTGTGTTTAAGGTACATAAGTATAAAAAAATCTTGATCTTTAAACAAAGTTTGGAATTTTAATTGAAACTTTGACAATTTTCCCACAACTTTTATAATTTATGCTACTCTTGGTATAAATTTTATTATAAGTACGAGTACATAATAATTTTTCAACAACGAGTACAGATGTCAAATTGTAATTCAATCATGTCGAACATCATTTAATTTTGTTTTCGTGATATAACGATCTGATATCTATTCATTACTCCAAGTCCAAGCTGCTTTGTTCGGTTCTTGAGAGTCGTACTTGAGTTGGTATTGTTGAATGATTGGCTCTTGTTACGATAATCTATTCAATACTCAATGTAGCCTCTGATCCTTGCAAATCGTACTTGACCTTGTATTTGTCAAATAATTGGGTCATTTCTTGCACGAATATTCTATGGTATTTATCTATCAGCTCATTCGAAGGGTTTTCTATTTTGGGTAGTTTGATCGGTTTGCCCACTGCAAAGGTGAAATCAGTTTGATGAAATCTATTGCTTCAAAGCTTCGCGAAATATCGATCATCGAACTAATACTATATAAGTTAAAACATACCAACGGTTGTGAGAGGTCTTTGGTAGGGTAAAAGTCCAAATAAATAGCTCAGTTTGCAAGGACCTCCGAATAGAGCAAATCCCATGCAGAAAGACTTGCGTAAATTTTGAAAAAATCTGGGCCACTGTCGTTGGTCATAGATATCGGGCTCACCGAACGTATATACAGGTACTAAAGATGACCTGAAATGTGATGAGAAGTGTTTTGATGATGAAAAATCGAGCGAAGAGGAAAACAGAGAGCCTTTGAGTACCTTAGAATCTCAATGGTGTCATTATGAACTATTTATTTACAAATCAGAAGGAACTGTACCCAGATTTCAAGGCAATTTTCACAAATCCTTTGCGATTTTTCAAAATTATCCGATTGGTGCCGGGATACGATATCATCATTTCAGCGATTCCTCCGACAGTGAGCACGGCTACATTTCCAGGAGATCCGTTCAACAGATGCAGAAGACTTTCGGCTGAACATGAGCAAGTTCCTGAACAATTGGCCATTGACGCATAAGATGCAAAAATTGTCAATTTACAAGTGCTTTTCTAGAATAAATTATGTAAGAACCTTACCAAGAGATAGAAGCAATTCTCTGGTGAAAGGGATCTTCAGATTGGCGGCCAGTGAACATTTGTACAGGCTCAAGCCAGGAAAGACATCGTCAAGATGGTTCACATCGGTCATCACATTGGTAACGGCTCCAGTCGCTATAAACCCATGTGGAAACGAAGCGAACAAATATGTGGTATCAGGTGGCAGTTCTGATGTTTTGACCAATTTAATGGGGAAGTAGTCTCTGCGGTATCGCCAAAATCGTAATTTTTGTACCCACATCAGTCTGCAAATTGATGCAACAAAGTTAGGTACCCGATAAGTCTTCTATGTTTCAAGTTTTGATCAAATGAGCTCAACTTGAAATGTCATTTAAAGGATCGAGCTGCTGATCGTGAAGAGTTTGGCAAACTGATTCAAAACTTTGTTCAACATTCAAACTTGGATTGTCTAATACTTGAAAATGGGAATGGGATTCGGTAATAATTTGCAGACCAACCTTCTTCCTCCTTTATAGGGAGTGTCACGATCGTAATACATCCAAAATGAATATGCCACAGCGAATATCCGTAACGAAGGTGTAATACACATGTACAGAAATAAGAACGGACCGCTAATGATCATCAAATGTAAGACCCAACATCCCAACCAGTCGAAATAGTCTTCGAGTGTCTGCCGAAATGAAACTGGTTTTGTTGCATTATTCTGAAATTGAGGTCCGTACTCCGTTTCCTCCTGAACAGTGTTGAAAATTTATTCAGTCGTGCCAGCGAAGTTTGGTGCCATTCTACATATAGAAAGCAGCTTGGGAGCAGCTAGCAACTAGCAACTGGCCACCAAAATCGAACACAATTTGAGCTCAAGTTTGGGACGTTGTAAGTTGCTAGTTGCTGGTTTGCTCCTCGGTTGCTTTCTATGCAGAACTGTATTTAGATGTGACAAATATTTCATTGACGAAAACAAATAAGCTCCCAAAAGTACTCACCATCAGAAAGTTGGCGTCGTTGGTGTTTTTGTTTCGGAATTAACGTTACGACGTTTGATTTTGACAGAATGAATGCTTCATACTAGCGAATGCTACATAAACGACTTTCCAAGCACGATTTTGGTATCGCAAATAACCTACGAGTACGAAAAAATACTCTACCTATTTATTTTTCTTGGTATCGCGCTGATATTACGTCTAGTAAAGTATCTTTATCACTGGTCATATGTTGTTACACCCAGGAGTATTTTTCATGGAAACTCATAAATAAAAATCGGTGTTTATTATCTATTGCTCAACTCAGTCGATTTTTTTAAACGGTATTTCATACTTTGTTTTGTGCACAAAAAAAAAAGTTCTCGATTCATAATAATTATACACCACTTACTGAGGTACAGAAAACATTGAAATTTGAATAAAATTGTGAAAAAGTAACGTTTGTTCTTCCGATATGATGAACTGGTTTCCGTTCCAATAGTTCAAACTGCTTTGGCCTCGAGAGACGCAGTAGAGTACTCAGACAGTTGTTCATCATTTTCATTTTTCCAACTTTTCAGTCGTCTAGAGGGGATTCCAGACCCCGTGGACTCCCTTCCTCTTTAGATACATCACTGGAAAGGTTTACTTAAGCTTGTGATAAAAATCAAAATCACGGTTTTTAATGAAATTACAAACGATTTATTTTACTAATTCGTTTCTTAATTTTTTCATTTTGAAATAGCAGCTTGCTACCTCCGGCTTCCTATTGTTACGATACATCTATTCGATACTCAAGGTAGCATTTTCGCCCCGAGAATCGTATTGTCCTTTATATTTATCAAACAACGCTGTCAATTCTTGAATGAACATCTTATGGAATTTATCCACTAATTCGCTGGAAGGGTTTTCTACTTTTGGTACTTCAATAGGGCTGCCCACTGCACAAATAACGATCGAAAGATTACCTCAAACTAGAAAATGGAAACTTGATGCAATATACTTGTGCATTGACTTACCAACGGTGGTGATTGGCGTTTGATGCGGTAAAATTCCAAACAAATGATCAAATCTGCTGGGACCTTTTGCTACAACCAGTCCTCCTAGTCGAAACGTGGAATGAAGTTTATCTTGTAATCTGATGTACCAGTTGAAGGACATTTGATCGTAAGTGTTGGTTTCACCGAAAGTGTACACTGGTACTAAAGGCGAACTGCAGGATTGAGCGAAGAATTCCACTTATAAAGAATAGAAGAACTTGAGGAATAAAAAGCAAATTAGGTTAGCATACCCAGCTTTCAAGGCCATTCTAACAAATCCTTTACGATTTTTCAAAACCAAACGATTGGTGCCTGGAAAAGATTTCATCATTTCCATGTATCCTCCGACGGTGATGATGGATACATTTCCAGGAGATCCATTCAATACATGCTGAATACTCTCTGATGAGACACTAGTGATACCTTTGCCAACAATCATCGGGTCATAAATCATAAAGAAGATGTACGATTTACAAATATACCTGTATATTATTTTGAATGTTACCAAAAAATAGAAATAGCTCTCTGGCGAATGGTATATTCAAGCAGTCGTGCTGCATGTGCATATAAGGAGTCAATCCAGGAAACATATCATTAAAATGGTTTACATTGCTCAAGAAATTGGTGGATGCTCCAACCACCCAAATTCCATGTGGAAATGAAGCAAACAAATATGTGGTTCTTGGTGGTAGTTCCGTTGTTTTGACCAGTTTGATGGGGAAATAATCCCTTCGACGTCGCCAGAAACGAATTTTCCTGAGCCATTTCAATCTGAAATGAAAGTTTTATTGTAATCGGATTTTTCTTTTTTGCGTTGACTTTACATCACAAAATTTTGTTACCATGAATAACTTTTGGGTGATGGTATCAATCAGAAAATCACAAGAAATGTTGAAAATGTAGTAAAACTGATTAAAATTGCCATAAAAATTGGTGGAAATATTGTGAAGAATGCGCATGCAGTGTACATAATTTAGGCTTGAATTGAAAATAGTCTAACCTTCTGCCTCCTTTGTGGGGAGTTTCGCGATCGTAATACATCCATAATAAATATGTGATAGCAAATATCCATAATGATGGTGTAATACATAAGTAAAGAAAAAACAGTGGACTGCCGAACAGCACTAATTGCAGGATCCAACAACCCAACCATTCGTAGAAGTCTGTGATCTTTTGAAAAAATGAAGGTTGCTTTGATACATGTTGTGAGGAAGGAATTTCCTCCTGCTCTTTCTGCATGTAAAAATCAGAGATATCGCAAATCAGTTTGAGAAGATTTTTAACTGGCTTATAATTATATTTATTCGCAGTCCAGAAAGGTTGAAAGCAGATACACTAAATTTAATCTTTATATCCAAGATCTGGATCTGAATTCCTGGATTACTCCTTCACCCTTAAAGATATTAATCTTGATCTAGGTGCACTATCAATTCAAAGGGATCTGCCATATCGTTGTTGTACCTAAACTTCAAATTCCGTTTATCCTTCAAAAATCGTATAAAAATTGAATGAAGAAATTACCTTTATCGAGTCGATTTGTTCGAAATCCATGATGAATAAATCTCCTGGAACTGGAACAAATTCAGATGTACCCTTGATGCGCGAAATATTACTTGTGGTACATCAAACATGATAATTTTTGCTAATAGCTTTCGGTGGGCTATCTTATCATTTTATGAAGCAGGTAATTTGTATGAAATCTTTTCGATATGATATGAAATATTTCGGAAGCTTTAGAGAAGTATTTACGTAATTACCTTCAATAATAAAATGAAAACAAGCGATTCGGACGAGTTATAAAGTTGAAACGCCATTGACACAAATTGGGGGTCATCCGTAAAAATGTAGGTAATGTTTGTGGCTAGTTTGCCTAAAGTTAAGTACACCTTCATCCCAAAGTTCAACCTAGATCTCTGCCTGTTTATCTACTCATACGTTTTCACGTGCCATTTACTTCTTCGCCTGAATTAAGGTATAGATATTTATCTATGACAATCAAAAACTGATTCCTAGAAAAATGCGAGCATATAAATCGCAGTACACTGGGTATCTTTTTCCTCACCCACTCTTCTTTGTTCATACGTATTTTTACACCCTGACCCTATCATATGGACCAAAAGGTGCACATCTTCGGCTACATAGTTCGAAAAAAGATCGAATATGTGGCACGCGACTCCACACCGTACCTTTTTTACCCTTGACTACATGGTTAGATATTAGAAATCGCCTGTACACCGAAGAAACCATTATTTGACACGCGACCTTTGCAAATCTCACCCTTCATCAACGTCGGCCCATCAGCAATTTTTAGACGCTAGACAAACATGCTACTTGAAAGGGTGATGCGAATGTTTTTACTCAAAAATCGACAGCTGTTCGGGCGTATTGATAAAATAAATTCGTGTTGACATTGTGTCGATGCATTATTCGGGCGTCGATCTGTAGCGAGACCCTGATGCATTCGGCTCTCCTCTCTCGGATCCGAATGCTTATTTATACATTGACGTTTGTACGATATTGAATTCCATCTTTCGTTTATTCATCACCGTTCATTCGATTACTTTTATGTCATAATTTAAAATTATGCTGCTGTCGTATTTTTGATATATCAATGAAACGTTATTTTCAATTGCTCGGTATTCCAATGACCTGCGAATTGGCAGTCGGTGTTCTATTCATTTTATTATATTGCGGTATTGTGTGATTGTAGATTTGAGTATTTAACAATGTTCCACTCAGTAACATAATTTGAAATGGAAAGTGACGATGATGCAGTAATAAGGGTTTATGAAGGATTTAGATTGGTTGATGAGAAATACACTAAGTCGTAAATTTGGCTTCCAGGCGAGAAAATTCCAATTCTAGCATTCACTTTTCACATAAATAAATTTTTTCTGGGTTACAAGCGGAAATTCCTAGATGTTTTTCCAGAAAATAAACGTATTTTGGCTTATAAGTTGAATCAAGTTGGAAAATGAGTTCATATTCGTTATCAGCGTACCTTAAAACCATGAAATCGACATACATGACGACTTTTTATCAATTTTTGACCTCAGCCCTCTTTTAAGCGATATCACCCCGAATTGTGGATCCGCTTTTGGCTTATAACTTCGATAAAGCTGGAAAGTGAGCTCATATTCGTTATCAGCATACCTTAGAACCATGAAATCGACATACATTACGACTTTTTATCAATTTTTAACCTTAGCCCCCTTTTAAGCGATCTCTCCCTCAATTGTGGATCTGCTTAGTAGTAGGGGTAAAAAATGATAAGAAATCGTGTCGTATATCGATTTCAAGGTTTTCAACCTCGCTGATTTCAAATCCGACACCAATTTTTACATTTGATACATCGCAAAGGCGATATGACATTTAGGTTACCTTTGTAATCAAGTTTTTCAAACGATCAGTCGTATTTTACCTCATTACAAGTATGTTATCTTCAAAATGAAACATTCTAAGCTTAAAGTAATGTTCATTTTGAAAAAATATAAGGTTGAGAAAAGCATAAGTACATTTTTTTAAGCTACGACGGAGATGGCGTTTAGAAAAATAAACAACATGAACGAAATAGGAATGACAAGAAAAAAAGAAACTATTACGAAGACGAAAAATCGCGCTATAAAGTAATCGCTTTACTGTCTCTGAGACTCTGCACTGAGCCATTTCTTAAGTCGATCTTTGGATAGGGTAATATGTCTCATACAGAGTTCCACATATCAAAGGCCGAATAATAGGTACATATTTCGTAAAAATGCACGAAAAGGAACGCAATATGGTACAAGCAGGATTACAACTGCCTTAAAATTGCACCCAGCGTTTCCGTATGTGTATTTCTTTTTTCTTTATAGTCGAAGAAATTACTCTGGGAAAGTATACTATGGTTAAATATAAAACGGTTTATCCTTCCTTTGAACTTTCATATAGAATACAATGTCTGTCTGTTTTATACGTGTCGTGCAGAGAAGCACGTCTAAGCTTTATGTACGAGAGTAAGCTTTCTATACTAGGTTCGTTGTTGAGGTTTTGCTGATGCTGTGGAGCGGTGTTTTTGTGATGCAAGTTTCCTAAAATTGTCATCGAGAAGATTTCTCTGTTCGTGTATTTTTATTTCGATAAGTACAGTATTAATTTGAAAGTCATACATTTTTTTAGGTTTTTTTTTGGAAATTTAATCTTTTATGTTTTTTGTGCATTTGTAGATTGAAGTTCTGGTATGGAATCTGGGTTCAAAAATTAAGCTGAAATGTTCCATATAAAATTGGTTGAATATGAATGAAAAAAACTTCAAACAAAACGATCAAGATCATTCAAAGCAGAAATTTCAACATTTTCCAATTTCAATTTTAATTGGAGGAATATTATCGAAAAACAAACTTCAAAATTTAATCAATTTCATCAAAATTTCGTGCTCATTTTCTAAATTCTTAATTTTTTCGTTATTTCGTGATTTTCATGTCTGGTAGATGCCCTTTGAAGTTCAGCAGGTTCGAATTATAATGCAGACTAACCTTTAATGTCCAGAAATAGTAGTGTTTCCACTCCCAAAATCTCCTCCTGCTCGTCCCCTGAAAGCATGTTTTGATGACTCCTCTTCTCCACTTTTTAGCCGAATTTTTAATTAAAAATGGATGGCTATTGGGTTAGGCCCTGATTTAGAAGGAGGGGGGTGGGACCACTTTTGATCATATTTCTGGACGTTTTGGACATAAATAATTTTTTTTGGTTCAGTACTTAAAGAAAACCCACATGTTAAATATCTACGTTGCTTTTTTCATACTACCTGCTTAGATAGATTGCACCTTCGATCCTGTAAAATGTGTACCAAAGGCCAATCCATTCCACAAACTTGAATTTCTTTATAGAACCCATTTCACCTACCTTTATTTTCGAGCACCCCTTACCCAAACCCAGACCAGATACCAATGTGACAAAATCGAATTTACCAACATCGAGAAGCGTCGCGACGCGACGGTAATAAGGTGAAAATTTCCAACAAATAACTTCCATATACGACGCGTTCTCGTAAAGTGTCAACGTGTGTATCCAGAAAAGCCACTTTATATACTCGAGCACACTCTTCACAGAAATTGACTATATAGCCCATTTAGTAAAAACGTATTGTCGCGTAAAAAGACCGACAAATTGGATTTAAAATGAGTTGTCTTCCCTTTTTTTTCCACCCCTCGTCCCCTCGATCTCTCCATTTTCAATATTTTCCTCCTTCGCGCTTTCGTCTATCCAAACGAACGTTACCTACGTGCAAGGTCAAGCTTATCCCAAACCACCATTCGAATTCGATAGATATCTCGCTCGAAACGTATCTCTGGCCTTACGACCCCATCAAAAAGGTCGAACCCGAAACGCCCATTCCCATAAGTAGGTACTCGAGATATTACATTTTATAACGTATACGAACATTTGTGTGAACCCGCCTCGTAATCATTTTCACTTTTGCATACATTAAAGTTGATGTTTTCATATACGCAGGCAAACAGGCGAAGCCTTTTTTCCTCATCTCATTAAAGCTTTTTTTTTTCATCTTATTGAATTTTCGCGCCCGAATTTTATAACATTATGCAAATTCTTCGACGTGAATACCGCGCTTATTTATGCTACGTAGATGCAATCTCGTTCGTGTTTGATTTTACCTACTGACGACGTATCTGTCTCACTCTATTCTCCATTAAACCATTATTCCATTTACTTCGCCGCCCATTACTGACGGGTAATTTGAAAAATTAGCTTCGAACGAAACAAAGAGATTGCCGATATTGGGGTTGCATCGGTATCGGAGGGATTATGGGCGTACGCTTTTGGATACGTATACATTCGACAATGTAATCTTCGTATATCGGTCTTTGCATCGATGCTGTATACACTTTTGTTGGTGACGAGTTACTCTCTGTAGTCTATACCCAGTGATACCTAAAATTAATTATCCAGTATGGCTGAATTTTCAATAGTAGATAAAATAAAAATTACTTCGCAAGACGTCTCGACGCATCGCTAGGAACCGGTTTACAACTTTTGCAGAAGTTCTCGATGGTAACATTATTGGTGTGTCGAGACCGAATTCAAATGCATCTTGTCGAGGTACAAGATGAATCAATACTATTTTTCTACATCTTGCTAGACACACATTTTTCGTTTGTTTTTTATTTCTTCTAAAAGTCGGCTTTGCAGACTTATGCTTTGTGCTTTTCGTGATCTCTATTTTTTTTACCTCTGCTATAGTTTTCGTTTTTCCTGTAAATGCCGAAGGCATACTCGTCCTAATGTATATTTTTGTGTAATCAATCGTAAACGTCGTGAAAAGGAATGATTGGAAAGGGTTTGTTACCTAACTATCATTGATGGAACTGTTACCTTGTTTAACTAATTTGAGTTCACAAAACAAGATTCGTAATCGTTAATTGGTTTATTGATCGAGATTTTGATCATAATCGGATTATTCAAAGAGCATTTCTAGAATTATTCATTCCGACATCCTTCAATTGGATCATCTTTAATTTCATCTGGTCTGTACTACGTCAAATCTTGTTTCTTCAACGTTTATTAGTTACCATTATTTATTTGTAAGTCGTCGTTATTTACGCCTTGTATGTTTTTTTGTTATTTTTGCATGTTATTAATTTATGCACCTAGATAAGTCTGGTAGGGTCAAATTTAGTCAATAGAATTATTCATTAGCCAAGAGAAAGAGTATTTTCGTATTTTGAATTTTAAAAGAGAAAAATTGAAACAGTGGCGTCATTTTGCTTTTTATCCGTGGGTGCTCAAATTTTTTCTCACTCAGATTAACCGCCTCCCCCCTCCCCCAATGTTGACCGAAAGTCAATAAGAGAGGATGACAAGGATTTTAAGTGAATTTTTTTCAAAAAGTATCCATTAAGTATTTTATGAAAATATAAAATTGGTTGAGCCCGGGCGAAACATTTTTCCGAAAAAGTAATTTAAACGCTGAAATTCCATCATTTTTTCTAACTTTTTTTCCGTCAATGATGATTCAGATCCCTTGAACCCCATAATCCATTCAAGGAACCCTTCAAAACCGTGGGTGCACGAGCAGCCGCAGAACCGATGCTTCTGATGCCACTGAATCGAAACGTGCGTTTGTAGAAAATTTCATCGTTTTTTAAAATATATTAATGTAGTGCTGTGATAAAAATTTGCCTATCTGTACTATCACCTGAGATACAACGTTTTGAAGTATTTACCAGAACTAATGCGTATCTTTGCTCCTTCAAATCTTGGGGTCATCAAATATGCATAGTCTTATGTACCTTGGGTACCTGCATCTTTGGTTTGAAGGCGATGCACATCTACCGGAACACCCTGTAATAATAATTCCACCATTCGGACAAAGGGTTTTTTGCCGCAGTGTTAACTGAAGAGTAAGATTTTAAAGGTGTCTGTACTCATTTGCACGAGGAAAAAGAAAGCCGCAGAAAAAGATTTACGAGTCGAGGAAAAAGATACCAAAAAAAGAGAAGTAATTGCGCGAAGAAAGCCGAAAATCCTTTTGGAGTGGTTAATTGGAGCGTGGTGTTGTTGGATGTATATGTTGCGCTTTATTGTACAACGGTACGTAAAGATCGCAGCGGGATGTATTCGTATTTGGCTCAGCACAGCGGTTGTCCCTTCGCAATTTATAAAAACGGCGCGAGTTACGCAATTAAAATCAACATGTACGTGTGGCTGTGTCGACTGTCGAGTCTTGGCGTAGCCACACTGCCAATACGGCGTACTTCACATGATTATCGGCGTGTTGAATTGAAGGGGGTGAGTTTTTAAAACGAAACGTCGTCTTTAGCTGATTATTTAGTGAGAAAAAATTGGGCGTTGTAGAATTTCGGGTTAATAATTGCGAATGATGTTGAATAGTTGACTTATTTGAATACTCGTAGAGGTGTTTTTTTTCTTGGTCCGATTTATAGTATGACACTGCATCATGATTAATTTGCTTCAATCTTTATTATTCCATATCAATTGATAAAAACTGTACCAAAAGCGTAGAAAAAATTGAAATTTTCTAAAAACTGAAAATTTGAGTAGTTGAGAGAAAAGTAACTTGTCCCAAAAGCGTAACTTGAAAAAAAAATATGGACTAAATCCATTTTTACAAAATTTTCAAACGCTTTACATTCGAGAATCAGTGGAAATTACTAATTTGTTGATTTTATCGTTCGTAATCGTAACACCTTTAAATTTTGTTTTAAATTTTACATAGACCCAATTTTATGGAAAAACATTCTCAAGCTGAAGAGCTCAAAAAATATATTTTCTCGTAAAATGGAATCTACGTAAAATTTAAAACTTGTTTCTGGTGGCAAATTTTATGCTCTTCGTCATCGGTCGCTACAATTTTTTTGATAGGTAGCCTAGTTTTGGCGTTGAACGATAATAACGATTTCGCCAACTTGAAAAACACCGATTTGCGAACTGTTGAATGATTTTAACGAAAATTTAGAAACTTTTACGATGTTGTTTACAAAAATTTCAATAAAGACTAACACCTTTGAATTTTCATCAATTTTTACCTCATTTTCAACGATATTAGTTCATATTGAGTAAAGTTTTCTTCCATATTAAACGATTTCAATGATGCTTTGAATTGATCCATTTTTTGATATTTTGGAAACTTCTGATGAATTTGATGTTTTTCACAATTTTAATCAAAATTCGAAGACTTACTTGATTCTTAACGATTTTTCTTGCGTTTTAAAAAGCTTTTACAACATTTCGAGAACTTTCATCACACTTTACATAAAAAGTTATACCTACTTTTTGAAATTAGTGCAGCGGCATGGTTAATCAGAGGACAAAGCAGGATTTTTATCGCTAAAAAAAATTGATTTAATGAACCTCCATTTATTTCAATTTTTAAGATATGCCTATATTTTGCAAAACTGAGTAAAATCATGGAATCAGAGTGAAGCGAGAAGGAAAATTAAAAAAAAAAATCTTTAAAAATCAAAAATAATTTAGTCGCTGAGGCAGAAAAATCATCATAAAAAGACTTCTGAGCATTAAAATTGAATTTTGAAATTTTATAAATACTCAATCTACCCAAGTAATCTTCAGATTTCATATTGTGAATTTATTTTTGAAACTGGAACTTTGAGAAAATGCGGTAGTTTTTTTAGGGAGGGAGGAGGAGTGTCCCAGCTTTTTTGATGAGCTGGGTAGTGTTTTTCGGGTTTAAAAGGTTGTTAGACATCATAAATTGAACTTGAAATTGGATTATTCGAAATTCAGCCTTGTTACTTTTTGAAAAATTAGAAGAAAAAAAACTAGGAAAATTTACGAATCATGTTTGCGATGTTCGTTTACACAGATTGGACGGAAAAATACGAAATAATCGTCAACACCTGCTGTTTCTATGATACAAAAATATCGACGTTGTTTTCTGTTTGAACACGTTTTTATGTGGCAAATTGGCGGATATTAATTGGTTGTTTGCTTTTTCGAATTTATTGTCAAGTATTACTACGAAATGCACGAACTAAAAAAAGAAACTAAAAAAAACTAAAATGGATAACAATTTTGAAATAGCTATTCGTTGTGTAGGTAGAGGTACGTACTTTTATAAAAATACAAAAATTGGAGGAGGAAGAAATTGAAATTTTTGCACTAAACCTCTTTGCCTCTTTCTTTTGTAAGGATGAGTTATTGAGTGATATTTTTTTCAATTTGTAGCAAATCTTGCGTAGGAAAATGAAAGTAAATAATTTGATTCGATCCTATTTCGTGTGTGAAATTTCAATTTTCACTGATGAAAATTGACCTTCTGATGAAATGGAAATTTTAAAATTTCACTGAAGATTTAATAATTCGATTTCATTGCAAACCATATTTTCAATGTAAGTTCAGGTTTCTAGCAACACCTAGGTATTTATGAGACTACTGAGGATATTTTCGTAAAATATTTTGAAATGAAATCTTGTGCGTAATAGGTACCTGTTTTATTACTATAATTCACAGAGATTGAAATCGGTTTATAAATACTTATCGTTCAAGTGCTTACATTTTGTTATTATGAAAAAAAATTTTATAGTGAAAAAGTAGTAATTTCTCTGTGAAAAGTTCTATTTTTCCATTATATTGATTTTTTTTACTACCAACGTAAAATTATGTGAAGTGGAAATACTAATGAATGATGCTTCAAGAAGACGGGCAACAAGCGCAAGGTTGGTTCAAAGTTTTAAGCTTAGCGCAAATTACATCTTTGAACTTGGCCAATATATTAGGTGTAATCTCCTAAAACAAAATTTTATTCACCTTCGTATTAATATTAGTATCTCGTTTCGAAATACAAACCAGCTATAAACCAATAAAATCATCTCACATCGTTCAACCTCACATGCAATTCTGTGATCGGGTCAGTAATAAGTTGTAGGTCGACCGTTTTGCAAACCCTCAAAAGATCCCAATTCATGCCTGCTTGAAGGGCACACTGGAAAATGTAAAAAATTGCCTTCAACATGTAAAAGGTTAAATAAAGTAACTAATTACACGTACGAATTGCCCTTTAGCCAATTGTTCATTTGCAGAGAACATGCAAAGGTAAAAGTTGGCCAGCTTTTGTCCGAACTGTTGATGTTTGTATTGGTCACGTGCGCAAAAATAAAGATCGTCGACGTCTTTTGTGCGTTGCTGTTTGTGAAAATTGTACCGAACGTGGTTGCGAATTTAGGTGAATACAGTAGATATTAAATTTTTGTGGTGAAAATTGTTAATCAGAAAATAAGCATCGATTACCGGCGAATAGAGCGGATAAAACTGCCAGGTTACACATGGCGTTAAGCCTTCGTATGCTGGAGCAAGCTGGTTTTTGAAGAATTCCTCCGAGTGTGCCTCTTCAGAATAAAACATGACTGTTACTTTTAAATCCTGTAATGCAATCCGGCAAATAGGCGTAAATACATTTAGAAAACCGTTACGTTGACCTTAATATATTTCTTTCAAGCTTTCAAAATTTGTACTCCCTATCCCATTCAACCAGGTCCTACTCATCAAACTGCAGGATCAGAGACGAAAGATTTTATAGGCCTTCCTTTTAGCCCCGTCAAATTAGGAAAAAAGAAGGAAAAATTGGGTAGCTAGTGTTTTTTTGCGGAAAACTGTTCATTGTGGTCCCAATAGTCTTCACATAAAACCCTCGGACCCCACCTGGCTTGCGATCTCCCAGGGGGGGGGGGGGTGAAACGTAAAACCGGTGCTTCGTTTTTCGCAAATTACACGAAACCTTTGAGAGCTAGCGTCGAAGGATTGGTGTCCCCATGAGTGGGTTTTTTGGGGAAGGAGTGGTACATTGTGCACCACGGTAACATACTTGGACGCAGAAAAAACGTTTGAACCTATTTTTTTTCCAAATTCTGCGCGTTCATAATTCGCATTTGGATTTTTAGATTTTTCCCTTGGCCCCCATTTTCCCCCTTTTATGTAAATTGGTCTTGCATGATACCATCTTGTAGGAAATTTTACGAGGAACATTTTTGGTTCTATACCATTTTTTCGAATTTCTAAAATTTTCGGATTTATTTACAATAAATATGTTTTTTAGGGTTCAGCCCCGTTTTGTGAGCCCCCCTGCATTGTGGTAGGGGCGCAAATTATGGCATAATCCTTTAGAGAATCGTATGGGAAACAACGTTTTAAGAAGTTGATTTTTTCAATTTTCTGATATTTTTCGAGTTATTTGATGAAAACATGGGGGAATTTGCAATAAACTCGAAATTTTTCAAATTTTGGCAATGAGGGCTGCAGCTT
>FIZU01031624.1:0-33886 GCA_900064475.1 Pseudococcus longispinus
TTTTAAATTTGTTTTCTTTTTTTAATTGTATGTTTTTTCTTGAAACATTTTTTAAGGGGGGGGGGGAAGGATTGCTGATATACCTACGAGCAGGCCCTACTCAGGGGAGGGCGGAGGGTTCAGCTGGTACACTTGTCCCCGAGGCCGGAAGTTTTAGGGGCCCGATCAAACAAAAAATGTCATGTTTTATTTGCATTTTTCACTCGTTCATACTTTTTTGAACGCTTGACGACTAAAATGTTGGAAGATAAAAATTCAAGCTTTTGATCTAATTTTTTTCAAAAATTTTCGCCCTCGCTTCGGTCGGGCTGGTGATGAACACAAAAAAAAAACCGTAAAATTGTTTGTCCCTGATCCCAAAATTTGATGAGTAGGACCTACCTACAAATACTCCAAAGAATAATAATAAAAGGTCTAATTTCAAGAAAATGAACCTCCTAGCTCGTAGTGGTGGAGCTAGGGGTCCTCAACGTGGGATCTTATTTGATAAAAATGTGATTTTTGGCCATTTTTGGGTAGTCCCACCCACCTGATACCTCACAATTTTAGTTTCTTCACCTCCTAGATCATTAACCTTAAAATTGGATACCACTTTTTCTACCCTACCAGGGGATTAAAAAGTTGCAGATTGCTGAAAAATCGAGATTTTTGATTTACAAAAAAATGAAATACTCTCGCTTGGTACCGAAATTGGATCTAAAAGCCCCTTTTGATTCAAACGAATTATTTCGATTATTGCAGAGTGGCCAACTTTCGATTTTCGTAAAAAAAAACAAAAATTTCCTGATTTTTTATGATGAAAATAAAGTTTTTTCCAAAATCGAAAGTATGGTCCTTTGCAATAAAAAATTTTCAATTTTTTCAATCGGAATAATTTTTTGCATCACAGAGGCCCTTTAGGTCCAACTTTGGTACCAAGCTGAGGATATTTTATTTTTTTGTGAATCAAAAATCTCGATTTTTCAGCAATCTGCAATTTTTCAACCCCTTGATAAAGTAGGAAAAGTGGTGTCCAATTTCAAGGTCAATGGCCTAAGGAGGTATAGAAACTCAAATTGCAACTTTTCAAGGTGTGTCCAAAGTACCATACAGAAGACACTACCCAAAAATGGCAAAAAACTGTGTTTTTTCAAAAGTGATCTCGCTTTGAGGGCTCCTAGCTCTACCTCACTGTAAGCTAGCAATCTAAAAAATTTTTTGAGAAGTTTTCAACTCAGAATGAACCACTTCCTTGAATTTGGTCAAAATCGGAAGTATGTTTTTTTTTCAATCTACCCCAATTCTTAATTATTCTGCAATACGAAAAAAATTCATTTTTGGATGCATATTCGAAATTATTAATTCCGAATTTTTATGGCAAGGTATTTGCTAATTTTCTCGCTTGGATCAGAATCGAGTTACTCCATCCTCACATCTTTCAAGTTCACTTCTCAATCCATCCTGTATAAGCTTCGACATGCCATTCAAAAAAAAATTATTCGAACTTGAAATTCTCCTACACACGTGCTAAAATAAAAAACAAACAACGCATCGAATTACGTAAGAAATCTTCGAAAAAAAAACCAAGCAGACTTGAATGAAAAAAATATACAATTTATTCATTTGGCCTTAAATTAAACAAATTTCCTCATTAAAATAGAAAACGTTAAGAAAGATGTTGATAACTACCTAAAGCGCGATTTATGTCCCTAATTTAAATAATATAGTCCGATATTAAAAATCAGATACGGTAAATCGTATCAAAATACACATAATTCGAAGGTAAAAATATCATCAATGACGTAGTCAAAAAATACTCAAATGGAAGGTGTCCAGGGGTCGGAGGACAGAGGGAGAATGCTGCCAATATCAATTAGTATGCATCCTATAACATTGTATCTAATTTGATAACTTAAAAAATGAATTTCATACCTTTCCTTTTCCCTCAATTTCTACAATTTCTCATCATTTAAAAAACACTTTCAAAATTACTCGTATAATTAGCGCAAAATTTGCGCATTATACGACGTCGGGTACTTTACAGAAAAACAAACATTCGAAAATTGTATTCAACGTAGAAAAAATTACCGAGAAATGGAAATTCATCTTCGAAAGTGCCAATTAGAGAACAGAATAGGTTTAAAAAAATTTCTCAATTAATGATATGCTAATAAGTCCTCCAACACTTTATTGTTACTGTTGCAAATCCGAGGCAAAAATTTCTGCAACTATTATTCGGATTAGCCAACGAAACCGAGACACCCTCTCGCGACTTTTCGGTATAATTAAAGTACACCGAAAAGAGAAAGCAGTAAGTTAGACGTATCGAGCTTTAAATCGAAGATCGGCGTATGCCCTGTGCACTCACATATCGGCGATTCAACATCTCCGCAACGTCGTTTATCAAGGACGTCGCATTACCGGTGAAATTATACGACTCGGTGGCCATCACGTATGTAATGTGGTATCGCTGGAAGCAGCGCACCTGACACCCAAGTTTTGCGGTTTCTTGTACCCCCCATACTTCCCACCTCGTCTATTTGAGATTATTGAAATTTTCTACATCGCACGTAGATACACAGACGAACAGGACAAAATCCGTATCGGATCATTATCCATGATCGTATTGGAATGTGGAATACCTCTAGTACGAGTACGTCGTCTGGGATACTATATAATTTCATTATTCACGCTGGAAGCGTTTAAAGAATCAATTGACGTTTGTCGTGATTATGTCGATGAGGTTTTTTTCCCAACTCTGTTTCTTTCTATTGCTGTATCTATCTAGATCGGAAAATATGGACGGTGAAGTAATCACCGAGTGTATTGGCGGTGCTCTAATAAAAAAACCATTTTGTATGTGTACCTAATACTCGTGTTATGATGAGAAAATCAGTAGTCGAATTCGTTCGGCTGCAGATGATACAGATACCTAGCTATTCTCCAGCTTCAATGTACACTTGAACTTTATAGAATACCAAATGACTCGGCATTATGTACTTGTCATCTTGGGTGTACTTCCTCTTAATGCTCGATCGATAGATATGATCGAGATTAAATTCTACGACTGCGAGATGGCTTCGGTATACATAGGTAGACCTATTACAGAATAGATCGTATGTCTGAAACATGTAGCTGCGTTTCGATCCGAAGGTTGGCTACTTATCGATCACCAAGTGGGTATTTGGAACAGGTTGCCTAGTCCGACGTACGACATACCGAGTTCAAAAGGGATTTACTCGAAGCGTACGTGCGCATTGGTCTATGCATCTGTTGGATAGATGAGACGTAGCGTGGTGGATCTGTTGACTCGTAATGGGTGTTCGGATTGCGCCATTATCTGGATCTTTTCTAGGTCATTACTCGTATATAGTTTTAATTTTTAATGTTTGGAATTCGAAAAGAAAAAAAAACGAGACGTCGTTTGAATCGAGAACCTTTATTTTTTTTCATCTTTCGAACCGTTATGCCTATTTGAATATTCGAAACAACCTGTTCGGATATAAATAGACGGTTGCGAAATATGCACGAAAGTCGTGTCTCATCTTTGATTTATATTATAAGTATGGAAGCTTAAACGCATACCTACAAAGACACGAACTACTTAGATTATTTATAATTATAATTATTATAATCGAGGTACGTAAATACCGATTGTAATTTTGACCTGGTCGTGTTTTTTTTTCTCCACAGAATCAATGTACATATTTAACCGCAGAATGCACAGCTACCGCTTGTCCATCGTTATGTCGAAGAATAACGACATCATCACATACAACAGATCAAACCTCTGGCTCGAGTATACGTCACTATTCTACCGAATTGCCTGATTACCAAACCGTCGATCCTTACACATTATTAGAGGATGATTTAAAATATATATTCAGAGATATTAGACAAGTAAGTGTGAACCGTCTTTGAATCTGCGGATTGGTGTTATCATTGGTGTAAGAAAATGTGAATGATGGCAGGGGTAACCATGATTCGACGAATCTGTTCGAATCCAGATTGCTTACTTGGATTCGTGATGAACCCATAAGGGTAGCTAGAGCTTCACTAGTGAACGTGCTAGAAATCTTGCAAGAGCAGCGGTGAATAATTTTTTTCATCTCACCCTCTCACCCCACTCATCGTAGCCTGATTTCTACCAATTTTTCTAGATAAAATTAGAGTATGGAAAAAATTAATGAAATATTTCATTATGATTCTTCTCTACAATTTTTTCAAAAACGAATTTTTCTGCATCAATGAAGCCTCCTATGAAAAAATACATCATAATCAAAATTGCAGACCATAAAATTTTCTTTCTCTTTGCTTCAGATGGTTTTTTTCATAGAAATCTTAGTTTTCATAATAATCTCAGTGTAATGTTTGGAAACTGAACTTGTTTCTGTGAGCTCTGGTAGATTAAGTATGCGAAAATTTGAAATGTGAGCAGTAATTTCGGGTTGATAACTTGAAAGATATTTTTCGAGGGGAAAAAAATTCGAAAATTGACCGGGTGTGTCATGGCACACTCGGCACACCCTGTGGCTATGCCTATGGATAAACCTTGGCTTACAGCTGGAGTGATTAGGGTAGATGGAGGTCAATGTTCTAATGGATGGATCGATTAGACTTTTGCCTAATCAAAGTGAAGCAAGGTATATTAGAAGATCGATCTTTTGAACCTCAAATCTTCGTTTGAAGAAAAATATGTTGATGAAGAAATTTTCAAGAAAATTATTTGTGAAGGGGGGGGGAGAGCAGTACCTAAATTTTTATAAAAGATCTGATTTTGACTTATTCTTTTACATTCCAATCATTTTTAATTGACTTGAAATGTTGATATTTTATTACGAGTATTTCATCGAATTTTTTTCATTATTTATTGAATTCCTCAAGGGATGATTTTTTTTTTTGCAAAATGAATAAGTCACTGAATTTTGAATTGATTGAAATGCCACATTTTCATACATCTATTCTTCAACATTTCTAAATTAGTGCCTGTCAAAATGAGTCATGTCAATAGTCAACACATCTAAAACTTTACCTTTTTATCGAAAAATAACAATTTGAGAGTTAATTTTTTTGGTATGCAACTCGTTAATAGCTATGGAATTTCCTAAATGATTCTTGATCAAAATATCACAGTCAGATGTATTTTTTACAGCTCAAGAAATTTAATGTTTATTGAAAATTGACATTAACATATCTCTGACCTTTTATCAAACCTTCAGATTTCGAGGTATCCTTCAAAATTTTTATTCAAAGGTTTTTGAAATTTCTCAGTGCCAAAAAAAATGACACGAAATTCTGTCACGCTGACTGTTAGACATTTTGTCAGACTTTTTTGGACTTGAAAATTTTTTTAGATTTTCACTGACTTTTTGGACTTGGAAAATTTCAAGGATAATGTTTTTAGACATTTTGTCAGACAAACACGTTGGACTTGTTAGGCTGACTTCTTGGACTTGAAAAGTTTCAGAGATCACGTTGACTTTCAGACATTTTGCCAAGCTATTTTAGTTCTTTTAGACTTGAAAAAATTTTTCAGATTTCAAACAATTTTCCGGATTTGAAAAATTTCAGAAATTTTGGCTTTTTCGATTTTGAAAATTTTTTTAAAGTGGTCAGTCGACTTTTGAAATTGGAAAACTTTATTTTGATTTAAAATGAATTTTTTATTCAATATTTAAACAAATTTTTCAATTGATTTTTTTATTGAAATGCCAGATTTGTGACATTTTATTGGATCAGTGACTTCTAATCGCTCTTTTTTACTTTCTCAAACAGTTCACTTTTTATAGAATTTTAATTAAAAGTTCAGATTTTGAGATATTATTAATTATTCTACGTCGAAAAGTGACATTTCAAATATTTATTGAAATGTCGAAGTCTTGGTGTTAGATTTTTTAAATTGAAATACCATATTTCTAATGTACCTGAGGAATGGGGGGGGGGGGCTAAAAAAATTACCTTAAAGTTGAAACCGAATGCGAAGAAAAGGATCATTATTAATGTTCTGTCAAATGCCAATCAATTGCCGAAAATGGAATTTTGACGAAATGTCGTGAAAAGGTCAAAAAAGTGTTTTGTAAAACCTGGTAAAAAATATAAGACAGTTGCAGAAGAAAATAGATCATGCAGTAAAATGTCATAAAAAGGCTGAAAAAATAAATGAGTTTTGTAAAAGCTTACAAATTGCAGAATTAACAAAAAGTGCTGTTTAACTGAATTGGCTTTGTATTGAAATATCATGATTAAACAGATATTTATGGAAATCCTGATTACTTTTAATTAAAATGTCAAGTAATAACATCCCAAAACATTTGTAGCTGGATGACTTTTAGTCAGAGAATGTCAAATATTTAAAAAATGAGACCTTGAAATGAAACATTTTTTAACCGAATTTTTTTAAATTCACATTTTGTTAAAATGTCAAAATTGAGTCAAGTATTTCAACCAAAATGTCAGAAAAGTTTTCGGTTTCAGTTGATTCAGTATTCGGCTTCTAAAATGCAATTTTCCCAAATATTTTTAGTAAAAAATGACAGTTTTTATAATTTTTTTCAAATTTTTCGAAAGATTTACTCGAAGGAGGTCATTCTATTAATCTATTTTGAGTTTCAATTTTAAATTAATGTACTTACGTAGTCGTTTTGGAAGGAGCAGCAGTTTTCTCTCCTTACCTTCTGGATGGTTTGGCCTTGGTCTGGTTCTGCATTCATAAATTTCGGCGAAAAAAGTATGAAAAATGTCAGTTTTCAATATAGAACTTTAGTTTTTAGTTGGTCATTGGTTTTGTTCAAAATTCAATCGATTTGTTCGATCGGTTTCAGTTTCAGATTTAGTTTTCAGTTTTCAGTTTTGCATCTCTGTACTCGTATGGTACTTCCTCTTAGGGAAAACATAGACTTATTTTTTATAGATTTTTCCATGACATGTATTGAAATTTTTTATTTGACTTTTTATTTATGACTTATTAAATTTTTCAAAAAACTTTTTTTCATTAAAATTTTAGAATTCGATATACCTAGTCTTCCAAATTAAAATTGTTTTTATTTTCTGGTATCGGAACGTCAAATCCCAAAGATATAATTAGGTATCCATGACTTTAAAGCTTTTCCCTCTTTTTAAAATTGGAATTGACTTTTCGTCATATTGACATTTTTTCATCTCCGGGACTGAGAAGGAAAGTGTTCTTAAATCTGGAATAATTTATACCAATTTTTTCAAAAATAGATTTTAATGCAAAAATTATCAAAGATTATACTCAACCTTTGTACGTATCAAAAAACTTGGAAGAAATCGAAATGCTTTCATCCAGAAAACATGCACATCTCGCCTATGCCACCCTCTCAAACACCTTCGCGCCACTGCACCAGCCAATTCTACTTTTTAATGTACCACTCGAGTAACTACATCTAACTACGAACATGATTTACAAGTTTAATGTCACACCGCTGCGAATTTTTCTCCGCTAGGAATTCTTTCCTAATTAAGAAATTATTCAAATTTCAAACACCATCTCGAAATAAACGATCGTGATTACACGTTACTTACGCAATAAGAGATCAAGGCTGCTGCTCATCTAGGTATAAATCTCACCCAAGTACTTCAAAATGACCTGTAACTTTTACACATGTACGTAGACGTATCACCAGATGGTAAATTACAATGCGTTATTATTATGCATTTTCTATACCGATCTACGAGTACCATGTACTCACTATACCTAATCACTCATTGCACTATGAGTTTTCACGAGTGTACGTGTACTCGTAAGATGCGATGGCCTGGCGGTGCAGTGGCGGTATTTCCCTACGCATCACGTTGGCACGTTGTGCGTTCAGACATGTTATAGCCGAAATGTGATTTGAAATTTATTTACGACCTATCATGCACGCCGCCGACTCGATTATTATTCTATAATCATTCGATATTACTTCATTTTTTTTATAGGGTCAAGGTTAACGTGCATGCGCTCTCGTTAGCTAGCAGTCACCTGATTCTTCGATTTATCATAAGGGTTTGATATTTTCCCCGCATTTTTTTTCAGAAATTTATTTTCGTAGGGAGGCAAGTGGTGATTTGTTTGAAATTTTCATGTTTTTTAAAGTGTATTTTGGTGGAAGAAAGGAGGAGGGAACGAATTACCAGAATGTTGTACGATTTATTATTTTAATACCCAATTTGTCAGGTAGTATAAATACACAAATTATTAAAATTTTATTTGAAAATTGGTAAAAAAATTCATGAATAAGTATTTAAAAAAATTTTCATCTTTGAATTTATTGATAAATTGATTCATAATTTAGAATTCAAGAATTTGAACCATCAAGAGTAAAAAATAGGTAAATATTTTCAAAATCCCATTTTGAGTAGGTATACAAATTGAATTTTTAAATTCTACTGAGATTTGGTAAACTGTAAAAACAACATCTGAAATCATTTAGTCTTTCAGGAAGATGAGATAAGAAAAGAATATAAAATTTGTATCTTTCAAAATTTTAAATAATGTAAGTTACTGGAAAAATACCCTGAGAACACATTGATCACTCTTAAACCTTCAGTTTTAAAGAATTTCAAACAAGTTTCATCGAGTAAAGAAAATCAATATTGTGTGGTTTTTCTGAAGGGTCATATCGATTTCTTAAAATCAAAAAAAAATTGATCCCAAATATTCATCTCTATTTTTGAAAAATGAATTTTTTCCAATCGACTTTTTTAAATCAAAATTCATTTTTTCATTTTTTTTTCTAATCGTGAATGCCAATGAACTAAAAAATTCGATAATTGTTTCGATTTTTAATAAATCGATTTTCGATAATAAGAATTTATTTCTTCCATCAAATCAGGGTGAGGAGAAAGAGGGGGTAAACGTTTGCTTATCTATTTAAAAAAATCATTTCAACGATTTTCTGAAATCGAAAAATCGAAACATGATCATTGATCGAATAGTTTTGAAAACTCGATTTTTCGTTAATCGATTAATTTCATAATTAAAATCTTTGTTTCATTAAAGAGAGTTCAATTTTTAAATTATTCGATGAAAAAATTTGAAATTGTAAAAAATCTACAGTTGCTCTTGAAATCGAAAACTCAAAAAAAGATTGAATGGATTCAAAAAACCGATTTTTGTCAATCGATTAATTTTTCAAGTGAAGTATATGTTTCACTTTTTTATTTCAAAAGCATAATACTCGTATTTGACCAACTTTGGCATTATAAGGGTGAGTCATTCAGAAAGTCAATACTTTTTAAAATGAAAAAACTCTTTGACTGCAAAAACCTCGACTCCTGTAGAAAAAACAAACATCTCAATTTTGCCACTTTCGATTCCCCCTTCCCCTCCCAACACCTTTCAGGGTTTTCAATAAAAATAACCTCAAAAATGAATTCAGCACCTTTGAAAGCCCCTATAGTCACATTTTTGATAGCTGCATTATTTTCCATTCGCACCAGCGTCCGCGAACACTATATTTCCCACGAAATAGCCGTGGAAAATGTGACATACCGCTCGTGTGGTCAGTTTTAATTTATTTTGACAATGTTGCTTCAACTGCAAGCTTTTGAAATTATTATGGTATAATTATGACTGAATAATACTTTTTTTGAAAACAAATGGCGACTGTACCTCTGAAACTTTTTTACAAAATGGCGGCTCAAAGTTTTTAAAAAGCCATAACTCGATGAAAAATGATCTGAAAATTTTGAAAAAAATGTTTAGGGGTTCCTCTAATCTCCTAGAATCCATTAAAAAAACTCGAAATTTTTATTTGCATTTGGCGAAAAACCAGAAAATTAAAACTAAAAAACACCTTTTGGCCCCTCCCCCTCAAAATAATTTTGCTAGGGATCCAAAATTTTTGTCAAAATTTTTTCTCTTCATGGTTGACCTTTTGGCATAGGTTTCGTCGAAATCGGTGTCGGGGGCCAAATCACCATGCTTACCCGACTATACCTACCCTTTATCAATTTTGTGAAATTTAAAATTCAAACATTGATGTATTTGGTTTCAAAAAATAATTTCTCAAGTTGAAAATATTAAGTATAATTACCTACCCAACAGTTTATTTTAATAAATCGATTCTCCGAATCAATTTTTTCAATGCCAATACAATCGACAATATCACAAAATTAAGGGGAAGCAGTGGAGAAGAGTCAAGGAAAATGATTTTCAACTATGCCGAATAGAATTCTGCGAACAAAAGACAATTCCAGAGATGATCTGATACAATGCTATGCTGGCGAGAGTCAATCATAATGTGTTTATCCAGGCAAATAAATCAGAAAATATACAGCCTCCTGCCATTTTCCTTCAAAAGAATAATATTTTACAGTCTTCGACCGTTTCATCCTCATTCTTAATATTTCGAATGATTAATCTAATGTATTATGAAAAATCTTTTCTTGTCTATTTTTTAGCATTTTCACCCCCTGCTATTTTAAGATTATCTAAAATTGACGTAAATACCATATCAAAATAATATATTTTCCATATAAAGTAAGATTATAGGAGACAAATCGTCTATAATGCCTTCTTCATTATGCAATACGCATAATATCAAAGAAATAAAAGTAAACGAAAAAAAAAATATACAAGTATTTTATAGATTTTTAGTTCCTGTACGTTATTAATTACTAATTTATTATCACGCAGTGTTGCCATAGGCAAAAAAAGACGTTCGTTCAATTTTTTTCAAATCTTGGAATTGATTAAAATGAATGATTTTGGCATATTAACGAGTTTCGTAATAGTGGTAATTTTTTTCAACACATTCTACCAATGCGGGCAGATTTGTCGTCAATGTAGATTTTCTGATGTAGGCTTTTCAAATTGATTTACATTTTTCAAGCGAAATTTTTTTTTTTTCAAATCAAATACGTAGGTAAATTAATCGATGTATTTTTTTCTTACAGGAATTAAGATATAATACAAATCAAGATGAACTGCACACGATAGCTACGTATTATTTCGATGGCCAGGGAAAAGCAGTCAGACCTATGGTGGCTATTCTAATGGCTCGTGCCATCAATTACCATTTAAACAAAGAGTAAGTGCGAATCAATTTCAAACTACCCATTCGACGAAATTTTCAAGGATTTTTCTTCAAAATCCTGTATCTATATTTAATTTCATCAACTTCGCTGTGATTTACGAGCCCGAACGAAGGATTCCATTTACGTTGGACTTTTTTTCCCCCAAAAATTTGCATAAGATTAATAATACCTCGACGACAGATTTAAGAAAACGTCGTCGAATATGATATTAATTTGTTCCAACCGTTAATTTTCTACTCGGCCGGTTTATTCGGATAGAATCGCAGGCTGACAATTTATCTATCGATTATACTGATTAGGAATTAACAATTTGCCAATTTTTATTGGATTTAGTCCAGAAGCGTGAAATTTTTTCCTACTCGAGTCTCATTTGTATTCTTCTTTGTTCAACCCTACGACTGTTGTCTAGTTCATAGATTTTTTTTTTCGGTACTTGAGAATTTACACGTTTCGTAATACCTTCGTTTCTTCTTCTTCTCCTCGTATCTGCCAATACGTTTGGAATGCGTTTTGGGTATGTGATTAGCGTGCTTCGAAACGAGCTCTGGTTCGATATGCAAGCCCGCATACGAATCTTCGACTTGATCACGATATCATCTTACAAAATGTAAAATGTAAATCGACATTGTGTAGGAAGTCTTTTTTCGAGAGCTTTAAATGACATTTCGAGCTCTGCAAGGATCGTAATCTCTCGTAATACGGAATGGTAGGAAGTACGAACGAAAACCGAAGTGAGATTGTGGCTCGATAACGTCTTAATTACAACCTGGTTGAAATTTTAATTCATCTCGTAAACTTGACCGTGATTGTACGTTAATTAAGATTAATTACAACGGTGGGTAAGACTATTCTCACGTCATTCTGTGATCGGTATCGGCACAGTGGATCAGAATTTGTTCAGCAGCATTTGGAGCCGGTTGCCGGGACGATGACGAATTAAAAAATATCTCGACGTGATCTCCATTGATGCTGATGGTAATTCACGGAGGGAAAATTATGAAATCTCGGTGAAAGATAGCGATGCACGTGTTTGGTATAGATATCGGTATGGAGATGCATTCTATGCAACCTGTTGACCTTCGTGCCATGCCGCAGAACGAAGCTGGGTTAGGCTTAACAAGTATTCTCTGTGTTTTTGGAGTTCATAAATAATTTTGGTCCGAAGCCGAAACAGGACCACTCCCTTTGCGTGAATTTTCTAACCACGTATCGATTATAAATAGCCTATTATAGGCTCGTGTTACCTTTGGTTTTTTTCCCGAAAAGTGCAACGAACTATGCGGTATCTACTTAGTATAAACTCGATCTCATGAAATATTTACCCTTCGGAAGTGGAAGCCACTTAATGGCGAATGGTAAACAGTCGGTGGAATCGCCCAAAGAAATTCTAATAGATTTTGAATATTTTTAACCATCCGAAGCTGCCGAAATTCTCCGACATTTTTCAAGTATTTAACTATTTATTAACTCGACTCGCGCAATTGTCAATTCCATCGTTTCTCAAGCACCTATACCGTGTGTACCGAAGAATACAGCCGCAGAAGGCGCATTAAATCGTCAATATCTGCGACTCGATCGTCAAACCATGCCTTTGGTAATATGCCACCTCAACCCTAACGTGTCACGACGATTAACCATTTAGAAGGCCGTGCTGCTCATCTACACTGATAATTATTATACCGGGCCAGAAAACGTGAGAATATAACCGGTTATGTAATTTACTTTCGAACGTTTTAATTTTCGTCCACAAGAACCGATATTTTGAATCTTCGAAAGCATCGGTGCTCTTTTTTAATCATACGGCTCGATTCGGACTATTTTCTCAATTGCATTCTCGCGATAGCGTGAAGCCCGAAGAGGATCGACTTTAAGTTCGCATTGGCCCGAAAATAAGCCTAATCCAAAAGTAGTCTTATGTAAAACGATTCGTTTAACTGGATCATACACTCGAGCATGATTATTATGGGCGGTACCTTATGTTAAAACCATCATTATATCGATACGCTGCAAAACGTCCAATCAATTAGTTCCACAGGTGTATTAATTCTTCCAGTACTTCCGGTTTTGCTTTTCCAACCTTCAATTAAATCGCCAATGCCCGAATCCGAATCTCGACGGTATTTTTATGGCAGCATTTCACTCGTCTAGTAGTAAAATTCTCTGGATTTAAGCCAAAAACGTGCCGGCAATTTTCAATGCCTGGCAGAATCAATGCAAGCGAAATTTCCAACGTCCGTTTACACTAAACCTGCAAACACCACCTGTGCGATGGACTCGAACTCGAAAACGTGTAAAATTTCGATAATTCTTATTCCCCTTGTGGTTACGACCCCCTCCTTGCACGAGTTCTTCGAAATGTATCCATTCGACTGGTTGATTAGTGATTTCTTAAGTCGTGAGAAGATTTATAATTGAAGTCCTGGTTGTTTTTTTTTTCCAGATACGTGGTACGTATCTCGAAATCGCATTTTGTCCCGAATCGTGTGTTTTGGGTGGTTCAATGGTATCAGTAATTACCAGTTTATGGTCGTAAAATTTTAATGCTTATTGCTATACACATACCTAGGTAATTTTTTTCTATACTCGATGGTGCAAGGATATTGGAAGTAGTAAATTGAAATGATATTATCGTGGGATGGGTTCGTGTTGGTAATTTTGAAAGAATATTCGTTTCGATGAAGATATCTTCTTTATGAGTCATCTAGTCAATTTCTCAAGTACCTAGTACCTACTGAACAAGATATGTTAATAGACTGAAAAGATGCTTATAGAATTATAAAAGGTTTCAAAATGTGCTACTTCAAATTCGAATGGATTTGATTATGATTTATAGGACTTCAATTGAGTAAATTGGCACTATTTTTTCAATTTTTCCACCTGTCAAAATTAAGGAAGGCAGTTAGAGATATTCAAGAAAATTATTTCAATCACTTTGAGCTTCAATTGTCATCGATAAACTCGTACAAAATTTAGAAAAAACATTTTGAGAGGGCAAAACTTATCAAAGTAATTTTTTAGATTGAAAATTTGTGAAATTTGAGTTAAACGAATTGAAAATGTCATGTACGAGTATTTTTCTTGTTGTTCTCGTTATTTTTTCAGAGATCTGGGATATTTTCAAATATTCGATAATTTCGATGAAAAATAATCGATTCGGTTAAATACGAATTTTAATTAAAATTGATCCAAATTGAATTTTTTTGCGATAAATTACTTTAATTTTGAGTATTTTATTAAAAAAAATATAGGAGAGGTATGTTTTTGGAAATTTTTTTTTTTTTCTATGATTATCGTCCGCATGTAAAATCAACTGAAAATATTGGGAACACGTTGTCTCCTCGCTAAGTTAACAAATTTCATTTTCAATATGGAAAATTTCAATTTTAGTTGATATAATTTTCAAAAATGACGACAATTGTTTCGATTTTTTTAGAAAAATTATAAAAAAAACTGGGTATGTGTAAAGTTGAAAAAATATTCCAGGCTGAAAAAAATTTATTCGAAGAATGGGTGTTAATTTTCATTTTTCAGCAATCAATAATTTTTCTTTGGCTCATTGTTATTTTCGGGATTTAAATTATTTTTTCTGAGAATGTTTAAAAAAATTCATCTTATTTCTTTTGTAAACTGTCTTTTTGGAATTTTTGATTTTTCTAGTTTGAAAATATGATATAATTACAGCAGGTCAGATGAGGGGGGGGGGAAGCTAGGGAATCTGGTCTAGCCTGGCCTGCACGAAGGGGTCCGAGCGCCTAGAGCTTCTTATTAATAAAATTAATTTGGGAGAAAATGATGAAATTTCAAGATTTGAGTTTTTTTTTCTGAAAAATTTTCGCCCTTTGTTTCACTTTAATGAAACCAATAAAAAATTCAAAAATTTAAAAAAATCACCAAGTTACGAAATTTTTAGAATTGAATTTTTTCAGACTTTTTTAGACTTGGAAAAATTTTCAGATTTTTACTGACTTTAGAAAATTTTTAGAGATCATGCTGATTTTTAGACATTTTATCAGACAAACACTTTAGACTTTTTGGGCTTGAAAAATTTTAGAAATCACGTTAACTTTCGAGAATTTCAAGTTCTATAATTTTTATTCCTATCATTTTTTTCGTGGCACCCTTAGTTTGGCCAGAAAATCCATATTTATGAGAAATTTACATAATCGATGGGTTTGAAAATGAAGAAAAATTCTCATTCCAGTCATTTTTGGAAAACAGTGAAAAAAGGTATTGAAAAAAAAACTATTAGACACAATAAATGAAAGGAGGAGGAGGAGGAGGAGGGGGATACACAAGAGCACGTTTTTCTTTAGCTGCAGATTCAGGGATTGGGCTCCCTTGGACAAAACAGCTGATGACGACTAGGAGGAAAAAAACTGCAACCTAGAAGTTGATAATAATTTTAAATTTCATTAATTGCACCGTGCGCTTAAATTATATGGGGAGAGGGGGGGTTGAGGGTGATTCTTATTTATACTTGAAGAAAATTTTTTTTGCTGATTTGTTTTGCTCCCACGCCTTGAAATTATTCCTTTTAATGAAAAAATAAATGCGAGAAAGCTTCAGCCCCCTTCGTACGAAATGACAGTGGTGCCAAATCTTTCCCAAATTTTCAGAAAAATTGAAAAAATGTGTTGCTCCATTCCCTCCTAATACTCTTTGGAATGAAAAAAAATCGAAAATTTTAAAATTGCATGCAATTTTCATTTTATTATTTTTTCAAAAAAAGGGGGGCTTGAAGGCACCACTTAAAATTCAGTTGGGGAAAAAATAAAAAATAGGAAATTATTTTCACTTAAAAAAAACAATTTTGGGTGGTAGGAGCAAAAAATCAAAAGTTGAAAATAGGGGCTACCCTTGGTAGAGGGGGAGGTCAATTTTATGAAAATTGAAACAATAAATTTTTTTCAAAAAATGTTAACCAGCAGTTGAACGTTTTTCTTTCTTGAAAATTTTCTAATCTTTTTGATTTTGCAAAAAAAGGACAGAACATGACTTAACAAAATTTATATTTTTGAAAATTTTTTTAATTTTGAGAAAAAAATCAAATTTTTGTGATTGATTTTTTTTAAATTTTGGTATTTGAAATTTTCAATCTCCTCAAATACTTTAACTATAATTTTTAAAATTATGCGTTTCTCCACCCCCTTCTCACCCCTATCACAGTAAGATTTGAATCAACTGATCGTCCTTTTTTGAATCAAAAATCTACTTATTTCATTCAAAAGATTATAATAAATAGAAGAGATTCTGAGATCCACATATTACTCCCCCTTCCCCTTCTATCACTGTAAAATTTTTGAAACAATTTCTGAAAAACAAATTTGCCAATTTATCGCAAGGTTACATAGCTGTTTTTTAATTTTTTCAAATTACGTAATTTTTTTATCAAGTTCCTTAACCTTCCATTGCATTTTAAAACACAAACCATCGAACCTCGTCTTTCATCGTATTACGAGTTGAACGAACTAATCATTACTTTTGATTAAAAAAATATTCGAAAAAAATTTTAATGAAAGGTTGAACAATCCGAAACGACGAATTACCAAACTTTCTTCCTTCGGATTTCAATTTAGGTAATCTTCTTTGATGTATCCACGTACGAATTGGACATAACCTTTGGTCTTTTTTTTTTTTGTTAACATTTAATTTATACATTTGTTCTAATCGGTATATAAAACCACCAATTAATGTGCTATTAGGTCAGAATCACGCGAAACGTTTAATAAGCTCAATGAATGGAATGGCGAAGAAGAAAAAAAAAGATTTGAGAACCTATACCGTGGGCGTTTTCGTGCAAAACCATGCAATTATTTCGTATAGAAAGTTATACCGTCTGTCCAGCTAGACTATTCGGTGACCTGTTGCCGATTTATGTAATACCTCGCGATGAATCATACTCGGCCCCACGAGGTTGGAATTTTCATCAATTGCAGAAATTCCAATTCTGCGAAGATTTTTTTTCGAAAAATAACTAGGGTCGGTGGCTGCTGGATTTAAAACCTTCGACTAGTTGTCATCGTATACTCGTACAGTGGCAGCGTAGAGATAATGAACTAGATCAATGGCACGTCGAACAAGAACAACATCGTCGTAGGTACCTATAGAAAGGTACATTAGACTGTCTAAAGGTACAGTCTTGACATTGAGAAACGTTATAAATGGTGTTATCGCTTTAAAGCAAATTTTTTAGCTGTACTGTCTAATTGCGTACAAATGATCTAGCGACCAGTTCGTCGGTTGCGTAATTTCGGATGGTGTATTCTATTGGCTAAAATGGGGTTAGTGTGGGGAGAAGGTATGAGTTTTGAATATGATGTTCGGAGCCTTCGGGATTATATGGTAGTTTATACCCGTTAATATGGACATTTATAAAATACAAGTATGGGTGATGTTTTTAGCGGTGACCGGCCTTGACACACTCGCGACGAGTTCTCATTTCTCACGTGGTTACGCGATTATCTTCTAAAAGGTGCTCGTATTATGGTTTTAGATTTAGACGTGTCTCTCTGTCTGTCTATCTCTCTCGTCTTCGTTCTTCTCGCTCATAATGTACTGATTACTTTCATTGATCAACATGGTGATTGAACCCTTTCGTAATGATCATCCGATCTCCGTGTTACTTGTGCTAAGATCCTATATACAGAGCTTTACTTTTTTTTTACGACTTCTCTACCTGCGATTAATTTTTTTTTTCATTGTTATCCCAGCTACGTATTTTTAATCATTATTTTTTCCATATACATGTCCAAGTAATTTATTTTTTTACCTTTTGGCCCGTGAGTTTCATTAATAGATAGGCAGTAAATTATTTCCAAGTATTTATACATCGTTTCCCTCCTCCTCTCCTCTCTCATTTCGTATTCGAATAGGTATAACTATAAATATACCTACTGTGCAACTTTGTCGTATCCATAATACATTTTTCATGTTTGTTTATGCATAATTTACGTATTCTACGATGAATTATTTTTCATACATACCCGAGGCAGGCCCATCGTAAAATTATTTTTTCTCATGACTGCATCGTAATTCATATGGGTACAAATTCTTCAACTCGTTAGGTACCATATCTGTTTTACCTAGAAGTTGTTTCTTATTAATTCTTGATTTCCTTTGTGCCAATTCAATCTGACGTCAGTTAGGCATATTGATATTCTAAGACGAATATTATTCGACGAATTTATTAATATTTTTTTGCACTTTATTCAACGAACGTACCACAGAGAATTATTCCAGTCCACGAATTGGCGATGTTTTTGCCAATATCGAGATTTCGAAGTTGTAGGAAGTTCGTTGTCGATATGTCAGCACATTCGGTGACGTTTTTGCTTCTTTCATAGTTGCGTTCTAGAGTGACTCACACTGTCTAGAATTAATTTTTGGGATGGCATGCCAAAAGATCCAAGATGTTGCAACATTTTTTGGGAAATTTCATTTGATCAGAGTTACTGGAAAAGAAAAGTGAAAAATTGGTAAAATTTTGATGAAAAAAAATTGGGGTTATGTGATGAATAGTTTTTTTTGAAATTGAAAAATTGGTACAAGATGATTGTTTTATCAAGTTTTACAGAATCCAGTGATTAATGGATATCGTGATAACGCAGTATGGTATTACTGGTGAAATCGAAGTATAATAGCCAATCAGAACTCTATATTATGAAGTTTCTTTGTAACCACATTTTAAATTAGAAAAATTACACAAATTGCAAAAAAAAATTGCTTCGAGAACGCCACTATTCTGTGATAACGCAATATGACGTCAGAGACGACATCGAAATTTAATAGCTCTATTAAATTATCTACAGTATGTAAAAGTTCATGGAAAATTTAAAACTCGTATTAGGTAGATTATTTTTATCAAAAATTTTCAAATTAAATCGAATTTTATTTTTAAAATATTTGTTTTTTTGTTTATTTTTTACAGTAG
The DNA here is from genome assembly GCA_900064475.1 of Pseudococcus longispinus. Taxonomy (NCBI): domain Eukaryota; kingdom Metazoa; phylum Arthropoda; class Insecta; order Hemiptera; family Pseudococcidae; genus Pseudococcus; species Pseudococcus longispinus. The sequence goes on from FIZU01031624.1 coordinate 18,956, forward strand.
TCTTTCAGAAGCACAAAGACAGGTAGCTATGGTTTCTGAAATGATACATTCAGCGTCGCTAATACACGATGACGTCATCGATCAGTCAGAATTACGCCGGGGTAAACCAAGTGTCAATGTTTTATTTAATCATAAAAAGGTAAGATTTTGCAGATTTTCCCCTTATTTTATTGTAGATTTTTAAATATCATAAGCTGTAAATGAAAGAGAGATGAAAAGGTTAACGATGTCTTGGCTGAGATGAATAATTTAGCCGAGAAGCGGAACCTCTCTCAATCTCACCTGCGTGTGAATTTCTATTCTGATGATTTTAAAATTTTCACCATGCGATGAAATTGTTGGCAAGTTGAAATTTTTGTGACGTTTTAAGAGAAACTATTGGCAAATGGTTACTGTTCATTGACCGAATTGTCGTTTTTTTTGTGTGTGTGAAAATAGGCACATTACATATCATCTGGATTGTATTTTAAGTAGATAACGTAACAGAAACGTAACGCATTGGAAACGTTCCTACGATGTTATAGAAACGTAACGAAATCACTTTATTGAGATCATTATAAAATTCCGTAATTAAGCCACAGAAATTTTATGAATAACGTTACAGAAACATGACAGAAACGATTAGTGTTCACAAAAAAGTAACAGTAACGTAACGCAATGGAGCTGTAACAGAAACATAACGTATTGGAAACGTTACAGAAACGTAACAAAAACACTTACGAAAAGGAATTATGAAAAAAGTAACAGTAACGTAACGCAATGGAACCGTAACTGAAACATAACGTATTGGAAACGTTACGATTTGGTGTCGCAAAATTTGTACATTACAAGAACATAACAGAAACGATACAGTTGAATAATGAAACATTACCAATAATTTCTATCTACATAGCAGAAACTTAAGAGTAACGTAATGTAACGGAACTGTAACAGAAACGTAACGGAATGGATACGTAACAGAAACATAACAAATAACATTAAGAAATGCAACAAAAAGAATAAAAATTTCTACTCATGTAATTATGATAAAACCTAACAATAACATAACATAACAGAACCATAACAGAGTTGTAACGTAATGGAAACGTAACAGAAACGTAACAAAAACAGTTAGATATTCAACAAAAAAATTACAAAAATTTCTACCGATGAAATTATGACAAAATTTAACAGTAACACAACGTAACAGATCCGTAACAATAACGTAAAGTACCGGAAACGTAACAGAAACATAAAAAAGTTTCAGTTGCTGGCGTAAGGAGAACGTTACAAATGAACATGAAAAAAAATCAACAATTACATAACGAAGTGATCCATCATAGGAGCATAACGTATCAGTAACGTTACAAAAACACAACAAAAACGTTTCCTTACATGCAATGGGATCTCGAAACGTCTAAAACTCTAGGTAACGTTACACAAACCCGATAAACGTTATAAAAACGTTTCAGTTAGATGATGAAAACTTTACAAAAAAGTTCTGTCAACTTATAAAATACATTGATAACGTAACATAACGTAATGAAAACCTCATAGAAACCTAATGGAAACGTAACTGTAACTTTGTAGAAATAACGTAACATAACGTTATGGAAATTTCACAGAAACTTAATAGAAACGTAACTGTAACATAGCTATAACTTGGAAGAAATGTTATATGCGACAACGCTACTAAAACATTCAGAACCAAGCCGTAACATGTTGGAAACGAAATGGTAACAAAATAGAAACTCTTCAATAACGTTACGAGTATTTTCAAAAAACTTATCGAGTTTTAAAAAATTTGAAGTGAATTGTGAAGAATTGTTTGATGTTTGTTGATGAAAAATTCAGATTTGAGTACATTTGCAAAAGTAACTTTCGTGAGATTATTTCGTTAAAAGCAATTTTATGACTGAGTCCTGATCTACCTTCTATACAGGTTCCTTTTCCCAGAGGTCCATCCCCTTTCTTTGAAAATTATCTATATCCGGTTTTAAGGCCACTTTTGAAAAAGTTTTCAAACAAAAGTTGTAGATTGAGATGTTAGGAATAATTCAGTTATTACAAAAATTTCGATTGGACCTCTTCCTCCCCTCCAATTTTGCATACTTCAACTGTATTTTTCTCAGGTATCTTGATACAACGTTGGCTTGCAGTTTTCAAAAAATCTCCCTATCTCCGTACCTAAAGCCCCAACTGAAAAAGTGTTCAAACAAAAGTTGTACATTGAGATCCTTGGAATAATTATGTTTATGACAATAATTTTGATTTGACCCCTCCCCTCCCTCCAAGTTCGCATTATATATTAGAAAAACATCACGCCATTTACATACTTATTATGCAAAATTGAAGGGAAGGGAGAGGTCCAATAAAAATTTTTGTAATAACCGAAATTATTCCTGGTATCTCACTCTACAACTTTTGTATGAAAATTTTTTTAAAAGCGGCGATAGGAGTGGTGGTAGGGGACTTACAAAAAAAGGGGGATAGACCCTTTGGAAAAGGTGAGTCGTAAAAATGGCATGTCTGACTTATATAATTGTAAGTTCAAACGGTCGGACACAATGTTATCATGTCTTAAGTTAAATTTTGAAACAATCCTAATTTTTTCAAATTCAAAAGTCAATTGACCACTTCATACAATTTTTCAAAATCGAAAAGTTGGAATTTCTGAAATTTTTTAAAACCAAAAAATCGTTTGAAATCTGAAAATTTTCATTTCTAAAATTATTCAAGTCCCAAAAATTTTAAATGTTTGTCCGACAAACTGTCTAAAAGTCAGCATTATCTCTGAAATTTCCCAAGTCCAAAAAGTCACTGGCGATCTGAAAATTTATTCAAGTTCAAAAAAGTCGGACAAAATTTTTAAAAGTCAGCGTGACCGAATTTCGTTTCATTTTTCGCAGGTTTGGTCATCATAAAAGCATATTCTATGCTAATATAATCGCATGGGTGACTTCTCTTTTCCATTTATTTATGACTGCACATTAGGGTGGAGTGAAAAAAATATACCTCGAATTTTGACCAAATCCAAGGGGGTGGTTCATTTTGAGTCTAGCTGGTACCTCGGTTACCCCTGAAAAAAAACAATAACATACTTACCCTCCGCTTGGTACCGAACCCGAACTTAAATGCCCTTATTGATGCAAAAAATTATTTTTATTAAAAAAATGGGAATTTTTATGTGCACTTGTGCAGTCTTGACAATTTTTGATTTTCGCTAAAATCGATTTTTATCATGAAAAATTACAAAAATTTTGATTTCTTATAAAAATTGAAAGTTAGCACGATTGCAATGAAAAACTTTCATTTTTTCTAATGGAAATAATTTTTTTGCATCAATAGGGCCTGTTTGGTCCAATTTTGGTACCAATCAAAGGGTGCTTTATTTTTTTGTAACTCAAAAAATTCGATTTTTTAGCGATCTGTAACTTTTCAACCCTCTGGTCGAGAATAATAGATAGTATTCAATTTTGAGGTCAATGACCTACGGAGACTTAGAACCTCAAATTGAATTTCGGAGGGAGGGGGAGGGGGGATGATTGGGATACCAGTCAGATAGCACTACCCAAAATTCGTTTTTTTTTTCAAAAGTAACTCCACTTTGAGCACCCTAGCCCCATCTTTCTATGCGCTAGGGGTCTAAAATTTTTTATGGTGCATCTCTTACCCAAAATAAACCACCCCGTGGATTTGGTCAGGTCAAAATCTGAGTCTTGTTTTCTTTTTCACTTTACCCTACTGCTCAGCGGGTCAGCGCACGTACGACTACAAGAAAATTATATTTTTTACTCTCGATTTTTTTCAGCACTTTCTTATCATAATCTTATCATAACTTTCGACTGGCTATTTTCGTACATACTTAGGCACTTGTTTTGCTTGTAATTATGCTATACACGAGTCCACTTGAAACACCAAATTTTCCACTTTTCACTTTTTTTGAAATTTTTCTAACGGGCATTTCCTTCGTTCAGAACGTCACAGCAGTGGCATATCCTACTGCAACAGCGCGAGTACACTCGATGATTTGAATATGATCTTTGATTGCATGTCAAAATGTCACATTGTTCGCAGCAATGCATAAAATTGATGATTTATATATTCATCGCGGTATTACGCAATAGGTCAAAATAACTTTCAGCCAAATTGCCTCGTAGCTCTTACACCATATTATGAGCGAGGAATTTTTTTAATTTTTTCGACAAATTTTACTACAAATCTTAGGTACTTCAATTTTTGATTTCTTCATCATTTTTACTTTTTTTTTTTTTGGTAAAACTACGCCTAATTTTGTACTATAAGTGTATGGTATGTGGTTTCAACATCGAAACATGACATGTGGAAATTATGTAACGCGTGCATTCGTTCCGGGCCGCTGCGCTGCGCCGAGACGGTCTTTGGTCTATACGAATTTGATTATTCCGCGTTATTAAAAATTGAACGCCAATGTCGCGTCGAGTATACCTATCTAAATATACTCGTGGCCGTATGTACGCGCGTGTAAATACAATGGGAGTAAAAAAAAAATTTTTTCAGACGTAAACGGAATTTAAATGTAGAAAAATCTAAATCACGTCTCAGTCTGCGTTTAGTTATACATATGTACGTACGTATATACGTATGTAATTTCTCTCCGTTCGATAGATTAGAACCGGTACTAGATTACTAACATAGTAAGCGCGTAGAAAGTTTTAAAGGCGTAGTATTCCGGATTGCCTTAAGCAAGTTCCGCATATACACATCACATATATACTTAATATACTTAACCGTTTAAATATTCGTTTAATGATTTACCCATTAGACATTTTAAACACGTTTCTATCTATTCGACGTATAACACAAAGGCCCGCATTTTGGCTTCAAAATTACCCACCTTTTGGCCTATTCAAATTGGACGTATACTCCTTAGAATACCTCTCACAGAGACGAAATACGATTGAGATATAACTCCGATTGCCCTGTGTTGTCGAAAAGACCAATGCTACCGTATTTTCTACGTAAATAATGTGATTGTCATAACATATTACATTCTGGAAATGAAAAAAAAAACACGTTGTGCGATAATAGGCGGCTCGTGCTGTAGTTGAAACGCCGGTTAAACCGCTGGCAAGCGTATTTAATAGGTTTGTAATGTGAACGGTAATATATCCGAAACGGACTGCGGTCCTATTCCGCCAATAGGTTCCTGATGTCCACTTTCTATTGTCGTATAGATACGTACGCAAGGTGTGTTGGAATTTATACTCTTCAAGAAAGTAACTCTTTTTTTTTCCACTCCACTTGTATAATCATTTGTCGCATTTGTCTACCGATGCTGTCTGCGCTGATCGAATCGCTAGACTCGTCACCAATCAAGAGCCGTCTGAAAGGCCCCAAAATTGGGTATTTTTTAAAATTAATTACCGGCACGTTGATTCGATTAAGTATTAATGAAATTGTACCTACGAATGTATAATTTTATACGACGAAATTACGTAATTAAAATTAAATTCTCCGGTCGTCCTTCATGCGCTCAGCGAGCTTAATGAAAAATCGTTATCGAAATAAATAATAATAATAAAACGACACGCGGATAAATTATCGCCAACAATGGCGAGAAAATATATTAAATATTTGATGAATTATCAATTTCGCTGGATCTTGCCAAAAAATCGTAAAGATGACGAGATTAATTCGACTTCCTTAATAAAAAAATTATCTCGTGTAAGCGACGACCCTGAAGCGAATACAATGATGCACATTTATAGAGCAGTCGTGTTTCTGTCACTTGATTCGCGAGTGTATGAGGTTTTTGTTTGTTTGTTTTGTTTTCTTTTTATTTCAGAGACGCTGATTCATTTAATGAGGTGCAATGTTCGAATGATTATAGAGTTATGTGATGGTAATTTGTAAGGAAATGAAGAACGTAGGTCATTTGGGAATTGGTGAAGGTATGGAACGTGTATATGTGTCATAGCGGTTGTTGGTGTAGGAAATGTTTGAAAGGTGTTGAGGATTTGGTTGAGGAAGATGTGATGAAACGAACGGTTTATATGGGTTTTTTAGTAGGGGTTTCAATTTTTAGATTTTTTTTCGAAAGTTTGATCTAGTGTTTCTCAAAATTCAAATATTGGGAGAAAACGTTTTGAAATATTTCTTTGGATGTCAATCAGTAGAAAGATGTGAATTTGAAAAAATATGAGACAGTTGATTTAAGTAACTGGAACCGAATCAGATATTGGTTTGGGGTATTCCAACGTTTCGGTTTCGGTTTTGGTTTTGATTCTGGGGTTTTAGGTTAGAATGAAAATTTATGTACACTTTTCTCCCTATTGGCTCAGTCAGGGTGTCTTACAGATCATTGAAGTCATAGAAAGGTCATGAATTTCAAAATGCTGTCACGGAAGTGTCATGGATTAGGAAAAAAATTACTAGATAATAGAAAAGTCATGGATTTTACCGTTGAAGTCATGGATTTTTGACTTTTTATTGGGCAACATTCAGAATGGGTTATAATTAATTTGAATTTTTTAGCATAGTTTGCTATGGATAATTCCACGACGATGACTTTTAGACATTTTGTCAGACTTTTTTGAACTTGAAAAAATTTTCAGATTTCCATTAACTTTTTGGACTTGAAAAATTTCAGAGACAATGCTGATTTTTAAGCATTTTGTCAGAAAAGAAGTTTAGGCTTTTTGAACTTGAAAAATTAACTTTTGAACATTTTGTCAGACTTTTTTGAACTTAGAACATTTTTTAGAACTCAAATAAATTTTTGGACTTACCCTCCGACATTTTGAACAGCAGACTTCGCGGACTTGGAATGTTTCGGAAATTGACTTTTGGACATTTTATCAGACTTTTTTTGAATTTGAAAATTTTTTAGATTTCCATTCAATTTTTGGACTTGAAAAATTTTCAGAGATAATGCTAACTTTTAGAAATTTTGTCAGACAAATAATTTAAATTTTTTGAATCCAGAAAATTTTAAAAATCAGAGTAACTTTCCGATATTTTGTCAGGCAGACTTCTTGAATTTGGAAAATTTCAGAAATTATACTCACTTCAGACATTTTGTCAGACTTTTGTGGAATGGGAAATTTTTAAGAACTCAAATTATTTTTTGAACTTGAAAAATTTCAACTTTATGGACTTGAAAAATTTTAAGAAAGTTCAAATTAGACATTTTGTCAGACAGCTTTTTTATCCTAGGCCGAATTTTAAACATTTGGTTGGACTTTTGTGAATTTGTAAAAATTTTCAGATTTCTACTGACTTTTTGTACTTGGAATTGGATTTCGAAAATTTTTCAAAAAAATTCAATTACCCTTACGAAAACCCGCTTCAATGACTTAGCTATTTTATCCAAGTTTTTTAAACTTTGAAAATTTTTCAAAATTGACATCAGCTGTCCTCAAAAAATTGATAAAGTTCAAAAGTGTTTCGCTCTGCTTCCATAATAAATAATGATTTTATAGGACTATTATTAAATTTTCGACTCTTTTTACAACATTTCATGAATTTTTGGCAATTTTTTATTGTTTTTTTACGGTTATGGTTTTGATATTGGTTCTAGTCATTGCTGAATTGAATTATTGGTTATTTACTAGCGGAGTACTCGTCCGAAGGACGGGTCTAGTAGGAAAAGTAACTTAGTTTGGCATCGAATTTGAAATAATTGGTTGTATATTTATGAGAAATACGTTACGAAATTTTGTTACCCTGGATGACTTTCAAATCCTCGTCAATTTATTTAAAATGCATTTTTTTGCGTACAGTTCTGCTTCCCTCCAATTTTCGTATCCTACTACAGGATTCTGTTATTTCTGAATTTCGTAACAATTTCTTAGTTAAAATTTGGTCTGCCTGAAGTAGAAACTGTTGTAAGCTTTCAATACAGTTTTTCCTTCGCGAAACCGATAATTTGAATTGTAAATGTAATCGTAGGCACTTTTATCAGCTTTGGCCTCGACTTCCTCCAATTCTACTATCGCAGATACAAATTCAACGAAGTCATATTAGCAGCTTTCTGTTATCGGTAACTTTCGTACAGAAATCAAAGAGAAGCGGTTTGTTCAAAAATTTGAATCCGGTATTTCAAATCAATTTTTCACTGCGATCGAAAATTTTCTTTTTTGGTTAAATTGCGAAGAAAAACAAAAATTTTGAGTCGTGAAATATAATTCAATGTTTATTCTTATTTACCTACTTAATCATTCGTATTCCAATACATCTGCTCAGCTCGTCCAAAAGACAGATACTCAGCTATAAAAGTAAGTCGTGCTTTTTGGATAAAAATAATCTCTGCGAAAACGACTGCATCGAATTTCGTACCATCTTACTATATCGCAGTACAACAAAAGTCAGCTGCCCGCCTTATAAAAATTTTCAAAGTTCAAAAAATTTAAGAATCTCTGAAGTTTTTTAACCGAAGCTTTTTCGTATTTTTAATTTTTTGAGGGAAGCCTGATCAACTTGATTGTGATAATTCATTTTATCAATTGTAGTCCATTTTTTGCCAAGTCTAAGAATTTGAATTTAATTGCAAGCTATGAAAACGAGAATAGTTCAGAAATTTTCAAATTTTTTTCCTCTTGAGCTTTAGCCTCGAAAAGGTCATTTTCTTCGCAAAAATCTCGAAACAAACATTAGGAAAATGTTGGTAATTTTTTAGATTTTTTTACAATTAATTTTCTTAGCAAGATAGAACTGAGCACAAATCTGGGCTAACTCCAAATTCTGAGTGTGCTTGGCACATAGTTCAACACGAAGGAATAAAATTTGAGATCAGTTTTGGATTCTTTCAAAAAATTGAAAAAAATTGATTTCACCTATAAATAATTCCATTGAAAATTACATAATCGAATAAAATCGTAGATTCATAATCTGGATGAAAATCCTCATTCGAGAAATTAAATAAAAATGATTGATTGAATTTGAAAATTTTCAATTTTGTAATTTTTTCCCCATCCAGCATTGAAGAGAAACTATGACCCCCCCCCCACTTCCACAACCACACCTGCTGAACAAAAAGAACTTGTAGTTGATTTTTAACAACTTGCTTTCTTGTTGTTTGTATTTTTCATGTGAATTTAAGTTTTGACTTGGATAGGTATGTCTTGGCTGGGGGTCGTTCTGAAAATTTTCTCCTTTTTTGTCCATTTTGTTACCCAAATGACTTTTTGAATTTGGAAATTTTCAGAAATTTTTGACTTTTTGGATTTGGAAAATTAATATGGTTTCAAAATTTGACTTATAGATATTTTTTGTCAGACATACGTAACATTTTGTCTTTTGGAAAAATTTCCAGTTTTCATTGACTTTCTGGACTTGTGAAAATTTCAGAAATAAAGCTGACTTTGAGACATTTTGCCAGACTATTTTAGATTTTCTGGACTTGAAATTTTTTCAGATTTCAAACAATTTTTTGGACCTGAAAATTTTCAGAAATTTCAACTTTTTCGATTTTGAAATTTTTTTAAAGTGGTCAGTTGACTTTTGAACTTGGAAAAATTTAGATTGTTTCAAAATTTGACTTTTAGACATTCATGGGTAGTATTGAAGCCTACATGATCAAGGGGGTCCGGTGTGGGAGGCTTTTGTCTTTGAAATTTCTCAAATTTTGCAGAATCTTCATCATTTTATTAATTGTAGGCATAAATATTTTTTCTAAAATCAGAAAGTTTCAAGAGAATTTTATTAGCTTTTTCTTTTCGATGCCAAGATTGAATTAAATGAGCAGGTTTTCTGTTGAAATTTGTACTAAAAAACTTAAAAAAAATAATGAAAAATGAAAAAAACAGTTTTGAAATGAATTTGTAAACAAATATTCCATTTTTTAACATTATTAAGTCATTAATATTGCAAGTTTCATTCCAGCAATTCTTTGTATTCGTATTATATTTTTGAGTGCTTCCTGCTTTGATAAGGAATGTCTCAGGGAAACTTCAAAACATAGGTACTTAATGATCTAAAACAGAAATACCTACGATCCTATACTCAAAAACACGTTTCTTTTCTGATTCGTACCTTTCTTCACCCTTCACCAATTAAATTACATTCAACGATACTGCTCTACACCGATGGGATCATTATAAGAAAAACAAACAAACAAAACCCGCAAACAATGAATCGACAAATTCGATCGATCTCCGGGCCAAGTGAAACTCACCACCAAAAACAGAATAAAATACATTTCTGGCAAGATATCAATGCCCTCCGCTAAAAACATATAATAACTCAAAGTCAACCCGCGTTAATGTTTAGAAAGTAAGTTCAAATAGGTATCATTACACGACGAGAATCCGAATGCGATAATAATAAGAATAAAAGGCTATGGTGAAATGATACCTACTCGTACGTATACACTCACATGCCAGAAATATTTTAAATATAATAATCATTAACATTTAACCGGCCAAGTAATCCAAAAACTAGCCTGAGCACTTAAAAACCGTATAAATCAAGCAAACCAAGGTAAAACCGTTTAAAAACAAATATGATAACAATTTAATTATAAAAAGTTTCCCATTGGTCCACGAGGTATTTTTTGACCATCATTACGCGATATTATCTCAACATTTTGAGGCGTGTTGCATGCAATAAATTTCGGATGCATCGTATTCGTGCAGCCATCAGGTACAGGCACTTCATGCTATCAAAAAAAAAAATATATCCAGAGAAATCATCTCCAGGAATAGATTTAATACGTAGTTTGGTAATTTTTTCTTTCCTTGCTAGTCAAAAATGCTCGATGATTAAATCATCTTGCCAAAGCTGCGTCTTCTCGGCTCGTTTCGTGGTATAAATTATTATATAGATAGAGGAATTTCAGGTCTAAAATAACCAACATCGGCCCAGCTTCCGAATATCGTACGTTGGTCAATAAAAACAAAACCTCTGGCGTGCTGAGGTGACTTTTTCCTGTACCGCGCTGGTGCTTGGTGATTTAAACAAAATGGACCAGAAAGCAGTCGATACTTATGTACGAAATAACCCATATTAAAAAACCAGTCCGGCCACATGGCGTATTTTTTTGTTGATAAAAATACACTTACGAAGGTAAAATGTTAATTAATAAGGCGCGTAATCGGAAGAAGCCAAGTTCGTCTCTGAAATTCCAAAACAAATCGGCAATGGTTCGTGCTATCCGTGTCCTGTCGAGTGCCGGATAATTTTTATCTTGTTTCAAAATGAAAAATGCGCGGCACGTACCTATTAGCGAATTTACGTAAGAGGCCGATAGTTCCACCACGATGACATAATATCGTTTATAGATTTTCAATTAGGAAACTGGTTTAAAACCCATACCGGATATTCCCATTTGTTACCTTTTATTCGATTCATTTTGAGGGGACATGACGAAAAATGCTCGCAAAGGCGAAAATTGGAAATGTTCTTTAATTTAACTAGTGGTTTGTAGTATATTTCGAGTTGAAACGTTTGCCCCTTACAAACAAATTTTTAGCTCCATTGTGGCCTCAAGTAGTCGAGTTAGGCTATGGGTACTTGAAGTATTCTATTTTTGATCAATTTGGCAATTTGAGTCAATGACCTAGCGATTGGGTTGATTTTTGTTTGATTTATTTGGTAATTTAAAAAAAAAATAAAATAATTTCTGAATTCGATTGATTTAATTTTCAAATATTCGGTTTGTGATTGATTTAGTACAGAATTCAAACTGTTTTCTTCAAAAGTTTCGTAAAGTTATTTTTTCATGATTTTCAAGTTGAAAAAATTATTTAAAAAATTGAAAAGAAATTCCAAGTCAATTTTGTAATTTTTTGTTGAAGCAGAAAGAATGAATAGATGAAATAAAAAAATGTTATAGTTCATTTTTAACTTTTTTTCGACCAAATTACTATTTACTCAGTCCAGTTATAACCGGAAAGAATTCTTTTTTTTTTTTAATAGGAAACTCTGGATAAGTACCTGCACGAACCAAAATCTGTCAAAAAGGACAATTTTTGATTTTAAGGTCTCAAATGGTCAAGAACAGAATTGCGATATCAAAATATTGATTTTTTTAAATGTTATTCTTGCTTTCTATGATTGAAATATGAAATTTGAGCTCCTTTTTTGATTTCGTGGAAGGACAAACCCTAAAAAACAAATTTTTGGATTTTTCTTACAGCTTCCCCAATTTTTAAAGTAAATTAAAATCATACAAAAGTAGCAGGATAGTAAAAATTGCTAATTTAGAGAATGAGAATCACTGAAGGGGTCAAGAACTTGTATCAATTGTTTTTCCTTAACTTCGTAGAAAAAAAAGTCAACTTCCGGATTTGAAATCAGGGGTTATTCTAAAGCTCAGCTTCGCACATTTTATGCAGCTCCAAAAAATATGTGCAGTTCCAAATTAGTTTCGCGTATAGATACAAAATTTCAAATAATTTATATTCATTAATGAGAGTTACGAATTTTGACCCAACATTTGATCCAAAAGTCACAAGAATACTATTATTTTGATTGCAAAATTTAAAAAAATTTGAAATCAAAAGTCAACATTTTGTGACAATTTTTGACTTTGAAATAATTTTTCTAAAATCATTATTTTGATCTAAAATTATAAAAATTGCAGCTTTTAGATTTCAAAATAGAAAAGATCGAAGTTTGGAATCAAAGTCAAAATAGAGTCACGATCTTCAATCATTATTTTGATCCAAGAATTACCTTCACCAATACTATTATTTTGATTCCAAAGTTGTATAAATTACAAAATTTGGAATCAAAAATTGAAAATTATTTTTCATATTTGATTTAAAATTATATAAATTTCAACAGATTTTGAAGTTGAAAAAAATCAAAATTTAGGATCAATGTCAAAATAAAGTCATGATTTTTTATCAAAAATTACACGTAATATTCTGAATTCATGAGTTCAGAATTTTCACGCAACATTTCTGTTTTTTTTTTATCGAAGTCAGAAAAATTCTAGTATTTTGATGGCAAAATTTTAGAAAATTTGAAATTTGAAATCGAAGATCAAAGTTTTGTTAAAAATTTTTGACTTGAAAATAATTTTTCTAAAATCATTATTTTGATCTAAAATTACGAAATTTCAGCAATTTTAGATTTCAAAATAGAAAAAGGCAAAATTTGGGATCAAAGTCAAAATAGAGTCACGATTTTTAACTAATATTTTCAATTATTATTTTGATCCAAGAATTACCAAGGATGGAAAATTGAAAAGCGAAACTGAAACTGAAAACTGAAAACAGAAATGATTTTTCAAGACTGAAACTAAAACTAAAACTAAAACTGAAAAATCAAAAACTGAAACTAAAAACTGAAAACTGAAACTGGAAAATCCAAAACTAAAACTGAAAACGGGAAATTAAAACTGAAAAAATGATTGGTTTCATTTTCAGTTTTCATTTTATTATCCTAAATGCCAATTCTTGTTTCGTTTCAACGCAACGTTTGGTCAGGGATGGAAAACTGAAAATCGAAATGAAACTGAAACCAATAAAACTGGAAATTGAAATGATTTTTCGAGACTGAAACTAAAACTAAAACTGGAAAATCCAAAACTGAAACTGAAAAGTGAAAAGTGAAACTGAAATACTAAAAGTTGAAACTGAAAACTGAAATTATTTCAGTTTTTTATCCCTGAGAAGTACCTGCACCAGTAGGTACTTAGGTGCTATTATTTTGATTCCAAAGTTGAAAAAATTCCAAAATTTGGAATCAAAAATCAAAATTTAATCTCAATTTTCGACTTGAAAATTATTTTTCATGAAGTATTTGATTTAAAATTATAAAAATTGCAACATTAGATTTTGAAGCTGAAAAAATCTAAAATCAGGATCAATGTCAAAATAAAGTCACGATTTTTAATCAATATTTCTTATCATTACTTTGATTCAAAAATTGCACAAATAATATCACTCTGAATTCATGAGTCCAAAATTTCGACCCAAGACTTCTACTTTTTATTTTGATGCAAAAGTCACAAAAATTCTAGCAAATATTTTAGTGCCAAAATTTTAAAAAATTCAAAATTTAAAATCAAAAGTCAAAATTTTATGACGATTTTTGATTTACAAATATTTTTTCAAAAACCATTAGTAATTTTGATCTAAAATCAAAAATTGCAACATTTTGATTTCCAAGTTGAAAAATGACGAAATAATTATCAAAATAGTCGCGACTTTTATCAAAGTTTTCCATGAATATTTTCACGTGAAAGTCACAAAAATGCCATGAATTTTTTCAAAACTGAGTTACGATTTTGAAAATAATTTTTAGGTGTTCTTAGAGTTTTCATTCAGTCGTAATTTTTTTTAAAAATTGATTTTTGAGTTAGAAATTTTGAAAATTCTGTGACTTGATTCTCAATGTTTTGAATTAAGTGAATTTTTGATAATTTTAACGACATTTTTGTGACTTTTAAGTGAAAATAATCATGGAAAATTTCATCATATTTGAGAAAAGTCTGCTCCTCGAAAAATAGTACTTAATTCTTCACAACTTCTTTATTCCTCAATTCCTCTCGGGACTAAATCATGTCTGCCAATAGCTGATATTTATCAGAAAATTATGGAATTATGCGTTTGGTTGGTTATTTTTTTTTTTTGAAAAATGTAGGTTTTGGATCAATTTAATTTCTCATTATTTGATTAGTGACTGATTTTGGATACCTAAATGATCCATGACATATTTCACTTTTAATCAATTCATCATACTTACAATGCATTGTTCAAGAGCATCAAATTTCCCTTTTTTTCAAATCGATCAACTTTCAGTAACGAAATTGAATTTTTTTCGAATGCATCACATTTTATGCTGCTTTTTCTCCCAGTTTTACAAATTTCCAATATAATTATTGATCAAAACTGATAAATCGATTACCAAACTCAAAACAAAAAATTGATCTTTAAAATAACATCAATTTGTACAAATCCCGAAAGTGATCAATCAATTTGATGGCATTGAAAAAAATCTTAAAAATATAGTCACGTCAAT
>FIZU01031629.1:0-14685 GCA_900064475.1 Pseudococcus longispinus
GTCTAAAAACTCAAATCGCAACTTTTTGGGGCTGTGCTGGGTATGCCACGCAGGTAGCATTACCCAAAAATGGCCAAAAACTACGTTTTTTTCGAAAGTTACCCCACTTTGAAGCCCCCTAGCTCCGCCCCTCTTTGAGCTAGAAGTCTAAATTTTTTCATGGTTTGTCCCCATATAAATATGAACCACCTCCTTGAATTTGGTCAAAATCTGTGGTATGTTTTTTTTCGCGCTCCACCCTAATAAACATCTGTCTAATAAATTGCTTAAGTCAGAGTGGCCTCTCTGAAATTTTCCAAGTCCAAAGAGTGGTTTGAAATCTCAAAAAGTCCTAAATTTTTCCATGTTCAAAAAATCTGGTGCTCACGTAATAAACTTTTTCTCAAGCCCCAAAAAGTCAGAATCTCTGAAATTTCCCCTAGTTGAAAAAGTCTGGTTAATTTTGAAAACTTGCACAATTTTTTTTTAAGTTACTTAGATGAAAGGCTGTCTGACAAAATGTCTAAAAATCAGCGTGATTTCTAAATTTTTTCAAGTCCAAAAACTATACCTACCTAATGTTTGACAAAATGTCTAAAAGTCAACGTGATCTCCGAAATTTTTTTTCAAGACCAAATAGTCTGCCTGACAATATATCGAAAAGTTAGCATGAAATTTTCCAAGTTCAAAGAGTCTAATTTCTGACAAAATATCTGAAAGTCAGCATGATTTCTGAAAGGGTGTCTGAAAAAATGTCTAAAAGTCAGCGTGATTTCTGAATTTTTTTTAACGTCCAAAAAGTTCAATGTTTGACAAATATGTGGAAGTCAAGGTGATTTCTGAAAGGCTGTCAGAAAAAATATAATTTTTTTCAAATCCAATTGGACAAAATGTCTGGAAGTCAATGGATTCTCTAAAATTTTCTAAATCTAAAAAGTCGTTAGAAATCTGAAAAATTTGATAATTCTAGAACGTCTCATGTCTGACAGAATGTGTAAAAGTCATTACCGAGAAATTTCGTGACGGAATTTCGTCACCTTTTTTGCGGAATTACCTATATACCCAATTACCCATAACTATTTCGTATCCTCATTCTCGGATGCATTATACTTTTACACCAACACCAATGTACTTACCAAATGGCGATAACTTTGAGTAAACTATAACATGTTTTAAAATGTTTTGTACGCATTTTGCAGAATGTGGACGTCCATTTAAGAACGTGAATACATTAATTTCAAATGGTAAAGGAGAAAGGATTGGTGACTCTCCGTGGAACGTTGCCATTTACGATGTCACTAGAAAAATATTAATTTGTGGCGGAACGATGATACACCCTCTCTTAATTTTATCAGGTCTATAGCTCGATAGCATAAACATCAAAATTTAAAAACGATTTCGAAGCATTTTGCAAAATTACGCCAATGAAATGATTTCAGCCGCTCACTGCTTCCACAATCCTACGAGTATAAACCAGGAAAAACTGCCAGAAGCGCATTTCGAAGTAGTTGTGGGGAAATTTACTCGAGATTACGATGCTAAGGATAATTCTTACCAGAAATCTTTCAAAGTAAGTGCGGTAGGAATTACGATAGGATTTGCTCGGGAATTTTTATAGAAACTTAATCGTTGTATCAATATTTACTTGCGTGTGCTTTCATTGCTATCAATTGCAGGTGAAAGAGATTCGGTTTTCTGATAGAGGATACTTTGCAGGGCTAACCTATTATGCTAACGACATTGCGGTACTAATTTTGGAAAATAAAATTGAAATTAGCCCGAATGTTTATGCAGCCTGTGTAGACTGGAGACTCGCGGGAAAATATAGCCCTCCGGAAGGTACCGCAGGAAAAGTAATCATCCATTTTGAACTTTTTCTTAATAGTCTATCGTAGTTAGCACCAAAAAAGCAGGACCTACCTCTCTTTTTTCAACACGAGTTGACATGCGTTTAAAAAAAAAATAAGAACCGAAAGAAAATTTTGGGGAAGGGGAGCCATCGAAAAATGCCGGGGGATTAAAGGAGTGGAAACACCTCTGTTTCTGCGCATTAAGGAGTAGGGGTATGTTTGATATCATTTCCATATAATTCGACCCCCTTGAACTCAAATAAGTCATTACTATCCCGATTGAAAGCAGATAATTGGCACAGGGGTGAAATTTATGTCGCAAAAAATCACTAATTTTTGTAAAAACAGAGGTAAAATCACAATTTTTTATTTTTTGAGCCCTGTAAGAATATGAGTGACCAATTGAGTCGAGAAACATGCCTTCATTACAACTCGAACATCTTGAACCCGAATTAAAATTTATAGTTTCCAGATGGGAAGTATGTAATTCTGGTAATTGTCGAGTTTGCTCGGCATAAAATGTCCAATTTTTGCCTAAATTGACATTGAATCGCGGTTTCTCATTCTCCAAGCCTTATACATTTAACCAATTGGGGGCATAAAATCTTACTTCAATGTAATCTGAACCTTCTGAACTCAAATTTGAAGTTGGTTTTTAGATGATAAAGATGTATAAATTTTTACAAAAATTGACCATTTTTACTTCCCTACTTTCAATTGAAGAAGTAATGACTGATTCCAGTTCAGGACTGTCGAATTATATGGAAATGATTCCGAACATACCCCTGACCTTTATGGACAGAAATAGAGGTGTTTCCGCTCCAAAGAATCCGTCTTGCTATTCTCCTCAGGACAATTTTTGATGTTCTCCTCTCCCCGAAATTTTCTTTTGATTCGTGCTAGAAGAAAGCCTACATGTCAACTTATGTTCAAAAAAAAAAAAAAAAGCATACCTGTGCTACGGATCCTAAACCAATCACACGTACATTTCTTGATTGGTCTGAGAATCATCGACAGATTGGATCCTAATTTCAGGTCGTCGGATGGGGCATGAACGGATTGGGAAAATTGAGTGAAAAATTGTTAATAGTTGATTTGCCATTCATCAGCAATACAAAATGCATTCACAATGTGCCCGACGATTTTAAATCGTTTATAACCTACGATAAATTCTGCGCCGGATCCGAACACGGTCGGTACTAAAATAACAGGCAGCCAAAAGACCATGAAATAAAACTTTCATTTTTATTTTAGTTCCTGGCGTTCAGCAGGGGGACAGCGGAGGTGGACTTTTATTCCGAGAAGGACCATTTTATTATATTCGAGGTATAGTCAGTATAAAGCAACCTACACTAACTTCCATCGCTGCATTTACTGACTTAGCCGACCATACAACCTGGATTTTGAAAATACGTAAAGAAGTTGAACAAGAAAATAGAAGAAAAACCACTCTGACTTCAAAGGGTTAAGATATTCGCGAAATACCGTTTGGTTTGCATTTCACTTTCGTAGATTGTTGGTGAAGAAGAAACTTTTTATACTCGTACATTTTTTATTAAATAGAGCATATTGACGATTGTTTTGCGATGTGGATGTTGTTTTGGGTGATGGGTATTACCAAGGCCCGTGCAGGAGGAGAGGGTAGCAGAAGAATGGCGAGAATCACCTCAAAATCCCCAAAAAAATTGTCAATCTATTTCAAATGGTTTTTATGATTTTTCGGCTATTCTTACAAAATTTTCGACGATTTTCATCAGTTTTGGACCATTATTACGATATTTTCACTGATTTTTATCAACTTTTTGCGGCCAATTTCAACAATATTTTTGACAACTTTCATAATTTTTTGATAATTTTGTCCATATTTTAAATGATTTCTGTGAAACTTTCAAGATTTTCTACAAGGTTTTTGGATTTTCGGCGATTTTCATCATTATTGCACAATTTTTACCGATTTTTATAAACTTTTTTTTTGCCAATTTCAGCAATATTTTCGACGACTTTCATGATTTTATGATACTTTTTTTCATTTCAAAAAACTTTCGAGAAAATTTCAAAATTTTCGACAAGATTTTTGACAGTTTTCATGTTTTTGCAGACATTTCTACGAAATGTTCAGTGTTCATCAATTTTCATGACAATTTCAGGCCATTTTACCACATTTTCAACAATTTTCCTGATTTCTTGACCGATATAATCCAATTTTAAATGATTATGAAAGTACATATCAACGATTCTTACAATTTTTAAATCACTTTTAAAACTTGAAATTTTCCAAGTCTGAAACATCATCCCAGGTACGTAATAAAAATTCGTGAAGCCAAAACTTGAAGCAAAAATTTATTTAACCGGAATGATATTTTCAAATGCTCGTAACTCCTTTAATATGCAATATAGGTGAACCATTTCAAAATGGTCAGAAAATTTTTAGATACTCGTAAATATTAAAAATATGTAGGTAATTATACGAATCCCCAGTTTAATAAGCGATTAATAGGCCTATCCCGATTAATAATATTTTTTTACATTTTTTTCCTTTCTTCCCCCTCTCTCAAAAATATTATAAATTTTAGGTGGAATATAAAGATCTGCAAACCATTTGTATCTACTTCAACTTCCTAAACAAATCTGATTAAAAGTTAAACCTATTAACACTCCTAAAAAACATAGATGCAGAACTGATATTTTTAAAATAAAATTACGATGATGGAAATTTGATGACGTAAAAGATGATTGAAAAAAGTTGAAAAACAACTAAACAAGTTATTCTTCACAGTTATTATCAAGCAGATGTATGTATATGTATTATCACTTTGTAATATGGTATAGAGATAAATAAGTACTTTACCAACGCTACAAATTGATACCGAGAAGTTGGCTTATGCATAATTTTAATATTACCTTAGATTTTTTATGCAACAGTATGAATTTACACGTATCGAAAATTAATTGAATTATTGTGATTACAACTGTAATATTGTTCGGTATTTCTCATTTTGATTAAACAATTTTTTTTAAAGAATGAACCTGAGATAATGACCAATTTTCATAAATATGTCCAAGTAACGTGTATGGTTTATTTATTACTGCTGAATCTTGCTGTATATTGTATTGGTGAGTTTGCTTATTGCACACGTATTTAATTTATTGCTTAATTAGAGATCCGCCCACAATTAATACGTTTTCGTAGAAAATAATTTGTTTATTATAATTTTCGCCTGCAGTTGCACATTCTTCTGGTGGTTCGAATTTGGAAATACACAGAAAGCAGATCGATAGTTCGACGAAGTGAGAATAAATCAGTTGTAGTACTTATTAATCGAATTGAATTTCAACATCGAAGTTGGGAGAGCTAAATAACATTTTGAAATAAATTCAAAATTTTCTGGTTTTTCTACATTGAATGTTATTCAGCCCCTTCAGTTTTGATTTTAGGCAAAAAATCATCATAACAAAATTTGTTCAGTTTTCAAAGAACTATTCATTAGTTTATTAAAGAATCTTTTTGTTCCAAAAATCGTTCTCAATTTTGAAATTGGACAACAAATTGTGTTTTTAATTTACTGTAAACTCCCATGACTTAAAATTAGTTTCAATTATACTTTTTCTGAAAGGGCACCCATTATTTAAATTTTAAAAATTGGCAACATGCTCATCTAGCATTTTTTCTTGGTGGATCGAACACCGTGTATATTGAATAGCATTACATTCTCATCTTATTCTTATTTATTTTATTTCTACCTACAGTAAGTGTAATGGCCAGCATCAATGTAACGGCAATAATGGCATAAAACGACCATATTCTGATAGATCTGACGAATCAGCAAGACCACCTAATCTAACAAGTATTCATAGTAGAAGAAAGAGAGCAGCAAAGTAAGGATTCCGTCAATTTAACAATACCTAAGAATAAGATTAAGAGTTCTCATTGGCAAATTCATTTTTCAAACACCTTCTCCCAAAAAATTGACCTCTCATGGTCTTACATATAGTTCGTCAGATAAGTGAATGGTCAAACGCAAAATTTGGATAAAATCAGGTATCACTATAGATAAATGTAGGTACATGCAGTCAACTTGCTCCAAATTATGCGTTTGGCCATTTATTTATACCAGACAGCGGACACCCTGTATACATTTGGCTAAAAAGAAACCTATACCGATTACGTATTCGTACATTTCTTCCTTAACCATCTTTTAAAATATGCAAAATGAAATTTTCAACTTTTTGCAGTGATTTTTGCATTAAGCCAGTATCAACTTCAGATAAAATTATCACGTTCTCGTGTCCTGGTGAAGATTCTAATAACTGTTTAGTAAATGGACTAGTTCGTCAATTTACCATCGCTACAATCCAATGTACGCAAAATTACTTCTCCGCACCAGAGACTAATTTCATTTCTATTTGCAATGGACGAAATTGGCAACCTCCGATTGATAGATGTTTTAGTAAGTACAACACTCGGAAATCATTTTACTCTGACTTTATTAACAATAATGACTAAATCGATCAAAAAAATGCCAAATAATTACTAAATTGACTCCCTCCTTCCAAAAAAAAACCAAATGATGACCAATTCTTGAGAAATTTTAAGTAGGTCCAAACCAAAATGTTCTTTAAAAAAATTAAATAACTATTCCGTTACAATTTTTTGAAGTGAACTTTCACAATATTTTTTGAGAACTTTTTTTGAAATAAATAGTTTTTGAGAGATTTTTGTTTAAAAAAATGTTCAAGAACCTAAAAAAAAAATTTAAGAGAATTTTTCTCAAATTTGTTTATAGATATTTTTTTATATTCCCGATTTATTACTAAAAAGTTTTATATAGGGGAATTTTTTGGAATTTTTTTTTCAGAAATAATTACTTCTGGGTAATCATTTTTCAATAATTAAAAAAGTCTGACAAAATACGTGAAAGTCAGCATTATATCTCTGAAATTTTTTCAATTCCAAAAAGTCAAAAACAAAATTTTTCAAGGGCGAGGACCCGAAGTGGCGAAACACAACTCAAGCAGGAGCTGACAATTAATCAAGTAAACTTCCATCTATTCTGGAGTCTTCACAATACATAAAGCTAACATTTCTTTCTTCTGTTTTTCCCCCGCAGAAAAATGCGAAAAACTCACCCCAGTCAATGTTGATCTTCAATGTTTCCGTAAAGGAATAAATATCGCGTGTGATGAAAACTTATTGACTGGAACCAGAGTTCGTCCAACTTGTAAGAATTTATACAAATTCGGAGATTTTGTTCCAACGTATCAAGAAATCGTTTGCCAAGAAGATGGAAAATGGGATAGGGTGCTTTTTTCATGTGTTCCGGGTAGGTATCGATTAGCTATCTACTATTTTTTTTGGTTGAGGGATAGGTAATTGTCCTAATATTTGACTAAATTTTAAATACTTGGTCCCAATTGTGCCATGGTTACAGAATGTGGACGCACGTACGCGAATGCGCAGACCTTGATTTGGAATGGAGTCGTCGAAAAATATGGCGACTCTCCTTGGCATGTAGCTATTTATGATCAGAGAAGGGTTTTGATTTGCGGAGGAACGATCATCAGTCCTCAGATAGTATTATCAGGTCAGAAATGAAAATAAAATAGTTTTAGGCAGCTTTAAACACAATAAAAATTATTCAAAATTTGTTTCATCAACAAAACGAATGCAAAGCTGCCATCAAATTTTTTTTTTGAAATTACAGCTGCACATTGCTTTTATGATGCACGCAATAATGTTAAACTGAATGCTTTCGATCACGAAATAGTCGTTAGCAAAACCACCAGGAACTATTCTTCAATTGATAACAAATACCAAAAAATATACAAAGTAGGTACCTATTTCAAAGCCTAATAAATACGTACAAGTATTTATTAATTTCATCAAATTTTTCATATTTTTTTTAAATCATGAAATTTGTTTTCAGATAAATGAAATACGTTTCCCCGAAAAAGGATTCGTCGGATTGGACAATTATTTCGCAGCTGACTTGGCGGTTTTAATATTACAAGAGAAAATAACCCTATCTCCTACAGTGTTGCCAGCCTGTGTCGAATGGATCTCAGTACAAAAACCTCCCGAAGGTACCCTCGCCAAAGTGAGCAACTTTTTCAGAAGTTCTGCCCAATGATAAATCATTTACACATATCTATTCTTATTTCAGGTGTCAGGTTGGGGACTAAATGAACGTGGAAAATATACCGAGCAATTAACTACAGCAAATTTACCTTTCATTAGTCGTCTGCAGTGTTTGAATATCGTGCCGAGTGATTTTAAACCGTACATAACGCTGGATAAATTTTGTGCTGGATCAGAAACAGGTTGGTAACTGTATTTTTTTCCAAAGAATCCCAGTTCAATAAAAGTACTGAATCTTTCACCTGAAAAAAATAATAAACTGTTATTTCCATGTAATCAAATAACAGCAAATCATGAATTTTTCCCCTCAAGGTCCTGGCGTCCTTCAAGGAGACAGCGGAGGCGGATTATTATTCAGAGAAAATAATTTTTACCATATTCGTGGCGTCGTCAGCTTAAAGCAACCCACAGAAACTGCAATTGCAGCTTTTACCGATTTAGCTGACTATGTTGATTGGATCTTGGCTGTTCGTAATTCACTAGAACAAGAGGTCACCAAAGAAGAAATAATATTACCTTCGAAAAAGATTCCAACAGGTGATTTCTGCCAGTGTTGGAGGTATCCATATTCTTGCTGGATTATTTTATCGAAGTAATGGGGTTTCTTGTAGAATGTGGACTTGCATCAGTCAATCAGAATGATTCGTTTAGTTGGCACGTGTCTATTTATAATAAGTCTGAAAACAGAATTAAATGCGGAGGAACAATTATAAGCTCTCGATTAATTGTATCAGGTTGGTTTATGAGGATGATTTCGAAGTATTAATCACTCTTTTTTTATACGAAATGTCGGATTTTCTCGAAGGTTTCTCTATTTTTGATAGAACCCTTGTAATTGTTTCAGCTGCACATTGCTTCCATATGCCTCAGGAAGTTAAGCAATACGAAATAGTTCTAAATAAAATTCCAAGAAGCCAGAAAACTTTCAAAGTAACCACTCTTCACCTCACACATCTTCCATTAATTTTTATCTTAATCAACAAACAATTATTACAGATCAAAGAATTACGTTTTTTTACAACAAATTGTAGTACAATTTCGGATAATGATATCGTGATCGTAATCCTTTCTGAAAGAATTGCCTTTAATTCGGACGTTTCGCCTGCATGTATCGAATGGACACGAAGTAGTGAATTCAGTGCTCCTGAGGGAACATATGGAAAAGTATTTTACTCACCCGAAGTGGCAAAATTATTCTAATCAAGGTGATCCCACCAACTGATTGTATTTTTTTCTGATTTCAGTTCATGGGATGGGATTGGCTTAGAAATGGAACTACTTCTTTAATACCTCAGTTGTTACCTTTCTCAAGTCATGACCATTGCATAAACAAGTTATCATCGAGTCATTTCAAATCCTACGTAACATATGATAAATTTTGCGCTGATTTGACTGTACCATATTATGCAACGAGCACAGGAAGTGGATTCATTTTCCAACAAGGTTCTCGGAATTATATTCGAGGTGTTATGAGTATAAGAGCTCCTGTACAAACTGGTGTAGCTCTGTTTACAGACATATCGTACTACATTAATTTCATAGTCACGGTTTTGGATGAAATTGAATAATGGGAAGGATCAAATAGACTTTGTTCATTCTTAATTTTAATTACTAACCTACCTACCAGCAATCTAGTTACCCGCCTACCAATATAGGTATCTACCCAAATAGCCAACTGACCAACTCGGTATTGAGTTTCATATGAAATGAAATAAAACAATAAAAACTTTTAATGTCACCTATTGTGTTTTATTTTCCTAATTTCATATCATAAAAATGGTTAAAAATCACAAAAATCGTCGGAAATTTAAAAATTATGGAATTTCTTCTCGTCGGTTTCACTGAATCCGGGTATGTTTTACTGGATATTTTCTCGAACAAAATTACATATTCGTCGAATGTTATATAGGTCAAAAAGTAACTCAGTTACACATATCGGCATATGCAGCTGGTTTGCCCGATGATGTGCGCTTAAATTACGTTCGTAAGATCGCAGATTTTGGATTCGATCCATACAGTGTTGGGCAAAGAGTTATTTTTTTAACTCTTAAAAGAGTTAACTCAGAGTTAACTCTGAGTTCGATTCTTTTCAAAAAAGAATCGAAGAGTTGGCCATCAACTCTTTTGAAAGAGTTGAAAAAACCGGTCTTTTTCAACTCTTTATTTTTATTTTTTTAAAAAGCGAATCAAGTGATTTCATTGGTGATTTGTTATTATGTTTGAGTTACGGTTACAGTTATATTCAAGTTTTTTTATCAATGAGAAGAAAAACGGGAGAACTAGAAAGTCAAAAAAAAATTCCCAAATTTCCTTCCCGGCATTTCAACTTGCTTTCTCAAAAAGTTTGCACTTTGCAGAGAGACAGATATAAAACATTGAGTCATGATTCATTTTCAAATCGTAAGTATCAACATTTTAGTATTAAATGTAATGTAATGTAACATTCTCACTTCTCAATAAAATGTAATTCTTGTTCAGTATGCATATAGTATATACTTAACGTTGGTGAAAAATGTTACGAAACACTCATCAGTATGTATGATGCACGATGCACATGCACTCAATTAAATAATTAAATTGATAATATTTTAAATTATTGCATGTGAATGAAGTGAGATGGCTAATGCTAATGGTTTGTGGTTTTTAATTTTCTCCAGGCTTTATATTGTATATACATCGTATTGGTAGACGATATTGTATAATCATTTCGTATGATTATTATTGGTAAGGGCTCTATATACTCGTACTAACTGCACTTTTAGCCGAGATTCCTTGCATTTTACTGCTTATTCAAGTTAACAAGCAAGTATACATCGAGAAATCAGGTGATTATGTTTCATTAATTCTGTAATCTGTAGTACATACTTAATATCAAATATGTATATTAAGCTTGCTAATTTCATTTTCCATAATTGAATATTGAATACTTTTAATTACGTTTTTGCATACGCATGATATGCATAGCATGTGTTGTTGATTGTTGTTTGATGCGAAGATGAGATTGTTTAAATATGTTTTGTATGTTGATATTATTCTCATTTCTTTCGGCATTACTAGAAAATCTCTCTTGCGATGGATGAGGATGACGAGATTGACGACCTCGACTTGGAAGTTGAGGTTGAGGAATATTCTTATCTTGAATCGCAATCAACTTCATCTCGGCCATTTCCCAGTCCCAAGCCCAGTGATAATGAATATTCCGAATATAACCCTTCTTCACATGCATCCGAAAGCGAAAGTGAAACGTATTCGAATTCCACCGGTAGCGATAGTTTATTGGATTCCGAAGCAGAAGGTAAGATGTGACGATCAATGATGCAAAATAATGGCGTTACGAACTTACGAATTACAATTTGATCAATTTTATATACATTAACATAAACATGAACTATATCTACTGTAAAAAATTCCAGTAGGTAAATGCGAATTGGAATTTGGATGCTTTCTGTATGGTTTATTGGTTTGGAAATGTTTAGAAATCATAATTTTGACAATATGGTATTCAAGTAGATTTTTACACCAATTTTTTTTACATACTGTAAATTTTTATATTTGCCAACTGTTTCTTCTCATAAATACATGCTTGCACATTGGTACTTTCAGATGACCCCGCTGCTATCGCGGAATTAAATGCGAGAAAGGAGATAATCCAAGGAAAAATTCGAGCAGTGAAGCGGAAATCATCTAAATGTAAAAACAAGAGGTCTAAAAAGAACGCGAGTGTAACTGTTACTGAGTCTCCCCCCAACCCAATTTATCAAAGTAAACCTAGTGCAAGTATGTAATTACTCATTAATTGTATACTATACCACCATTGACCATTTAGGTGATTTTCAACATTTTTATTTTGTGAAAAACAAGCAGATGATGCATCTAAATGCAACAACAAGACGTTCGAAAAGGATACGAGTGATACTACACCTACGCTTCCCCCAAGCACAGTTGTTCAAAGTACAAATAGTACAAGTACGTAATTATTATTATGGGAAACTATTCCACCATTGAACATTTAACTAATTTTTATTTTTATTCAGATAATACGAGCGCAGAAGCGGAACTTGAAAAGAAAACGTGGTATACTGACGGAAAGTTTTTCAAAGTTGTGAAAACCTACTGCAAGAAAGCAAAAAAAGGAGATCGTTCTGTATCTCATACAGTAGTAAAATGTGTTAAATGTGGTGTACATCTCGATGCTGCCGATAAAAGCACCTCAAATTATATTCGTCATATGAAGGTACCTAAGATTTATTTTATTCTTTTCAACTAAACAAAGAAAAAATCTAATAAATGAAATACATTTTTAGAACAAACATCCTTGCCTTTACAATACGTTTCTTGAGTATAAAATGGATTTCAAAAATCAAGAAGAAAAAGTTTCATATGAGCCAGAGCATAATAATGAATCTGCGAATAATCTTGAACTACCATCTTCGTCTATTTCATTTTCATCTCGAGTATCGATATCTACCACTTCAAGTTCAAGATCAAGACCTTGTAAACGTCCACATCAGTCTACTCTAGACCAGAGTTTTTTCAACAAAAAGTTGAAAAAGGATGTTACTTTTGAAAAGAACTGCGTAGATTTTGTCGTTGAAGGATTTCATCCATTATCTATTGTTGAACAGCCAAAGTTTCAAAAAATGATCAATGATCTGGGTGTACGTATTTTTTCGCGAAGAACATTAGGTCGACGAATCACTGATAGAGCTAAAAACATTACTGAAAGCATTAAGAATGCTCTAAAAGATGTCTCAACTGTTTGCTTGACTGCTGACATTTGGTTAACTAAAAAAAAATCGTACTTTGGTGTTACTGGTCACTGGATGAAAAATTTACAGCGGAAAATGGCAGTACTGATGTTCGAACCGATGATAGGAATTCATAATTTCGAAAATGTGGCTAAACTACTGCATAAAGTAATGACAACCTATAATATTCACGAAAAAGCGAAGTATATTGTCACAGATAACGGCTCCAATTTTGTGAAGGCGTTCACAGAATTTGGTATAGATACATCCGTCTTGATACCTACTGAATGTTTTACTTTAGAAGAGCTCCAGTATGAAGTGCAAGAAATAGACGTTGACCTTCTGGATGATATCAACGTTGAAACTACTTCAGTGGCAGATATTTTAGATCAAGCTCATAACCAAGATGATAACATTAGTGATGCTGATGGTGATTTAATCCAACTACAGGATGATATATCTCATATACCTACGATTTCATTACCCCCTCATGTATGCTGCGCCAGCCATACTTTGAATTTAGTAGCCACGACTGATTTTATGGATATTTTAAAATCGAAAGAATGCAAAGAAATCAAAAAACTGCACGAAACTGCTATATCAAAATGTAATGATGTATGGAAGGCTGTGAGAAGACCAAAATCAGCGCAAATAATTGCCGGAATAACGAAAAAGCAGTTTTCATATCCAACTCCTACCCGTTGGAACTCGTTATTTGATAGTATTAAAATAATACTGAACGAAAAAACGCATATGCCAGCAATTACAGAAGCTTTGGGAAAAACCAATTTTACTGAGACTGATTTTAATTATTTGGAAATTTATGTGGATACGATGACACCAATCGCTGTTGCATTAGATAAGTTGCAAAGTGATGATGCAGATTACGGATTTGTAATTCCTACCTTGCTAATTATCGAGTCTGATTTGACAAGTATGATGAATCCAAGCAGCCAGTCACCTAATTCAAAAAAAATGGCTCATGTTAAAAAGCATATTTGTAAAGAACTGGTCAAGAAGCTTCGAGTGAGGTTTGCGAAGTATCACGATTTCACTAATCAAGATGCGGTTATTGCAACTATGGCCCACCCAGTATTCAAAGGTAATTGGATAGAAAGTGAACTCCGCCAACTTTCCTGCAAGCAGCAATTGCTGAATGCTGGAGTTTCTTTGAAGCAAAAACAATCAAAGTCAAGTGGTCCAAAGGATAATCAGATTCCACTTACAGCTTCTAATGGTGATAATGAATGTGAAGGTGGTAGTGGTATAGAGATACAGACTTCGAAAAGTTCAACTACAAATATTTACAATTACTACGCTCGTTTTGCTCGTAAATCCACATCCAATGGGGCCTCTGAGACGGATGCAGAAGCTCTAGAAATTTTGAAAAAAGGTGTACAGGTAGAGACCGAAAATTATTTATCATCAGCTTCGATTAATGTACAGGAGGTTCTTGAATCTCATCCTACCATTAAGATGGTATACATCGAGTACAATACCTGTATTTCATCCAGTGCGCCTGTAGAGAGGTTATTTTCAATTTCCACTTTTATTACTCAGGCGGTGCGGCGAAACAGATTAGGCGACTTAATGTTTTGCAATCTCGTTTTTTGAATGGGAATTTTCGAAAATTCTTCCATTAAAAATAAATAAACTTCTGTGTTCTGTTTTATTAATTATTATTACTATTTACTATTCTGTACTAAAAATAAGTCTGTAACAATAAATAATAATCTTGCAATAAAAGACTTGACTTGAGTACCCTCCTCCAGTGATTTTTATTTTGTTATTAAAAATTTAAAAAAAAAAAGAGCTAAAGAGTTGAAAAGAGTTAACTCTTTTTCGATTCTTTTTTCTGAAGAGTTGAAGAAGAGTTAAAAGCCGAAGAGTTAACTCATCTGACAAAAGCAGAGCTGCGGACCCTAACCATTAACCCAAAACCAAGAACCAGTTATTAACCACTTATTTTGGC
>FIZU01031636.1:0-14361 GCA_900064475.1 Pseudococcus longispinus
TGCAGGTGAATGACAAAGTCGATAATTAGTCGGAAAATTTCTCATTAAAAAAAAAATTTAGTCGGCAATTTCTCATTAAAAAAATATATTAGTCGGCAAATTTATCCTTCAACCCCCCCTGATTTTTGATCAAGTTTCGTCTCTGATACTAAGAGATAATTTTTTGCAGAGACGAATTCATAGATACCAAAAAACTCTTTTTAAGAAAATTTTTCACATTGGAGAAATCAAACAGATAATATGGTCTCCCTCACAGTGAACCAGATGTGTATGTAATATTGTGTAAAATTCTCATATATCTTCCCTCAACGTCGATTCACACGTATTTGTTGATTAGAACATGTGTACCAACAAAATACAAAACAGATAAAGATAGGAACACCGTATATGCTTATTTCGGTTGAAATCATTAGTCATTCAGTTCTTTTTTTTTATTACTACAGTTTGTCGCGTTGCTCGTTGTTCATATTTCGTAAAGGTATTTCTAACCGAAGAGGAGTGACTTCGAAAATGGTTTTAACCAATTAGAACTTCACAATTTTGTCCAAAATATGCATCTGGAAAATGTTGCTACAAGTGTTCTTACTTCTGAAATATTTTTTCTAGAGGTTTCATTCGTTTGGTTCGAGTTCTGTCGAAAGTTTTCGCAGTTTTAATATTGTACTCGTATCTGATCGCGATTCCACAAGTTCAATACATTGAAAAGTACCTATCAGTTTAATTTGCTAAAATGGATTTATTGTTTTGCTTGAAAAATATGAATTTTGTGCCTGGAATTCGCTTCGATCGAATAACGTTGAAAATGTGAAATCACAAATAAGTTTTTCGAATTTTTTATAATTTTTTCCTAAAAAGAAATAAGCGTGAGATGCGTTAAAAAGAGTAATTGAAAGTTGAAAAATGTTTACCAACCAAGTTTTTGGACAGTGGAATATACTTTTCATATTTTTGAAAATTGAAGTATGTGTGCAGATTTTTGTGGTCTTCAATTTTTCAACTTCGTGACAAGAGACTAAAAGTGATATCTAATTACGCTGTCAGAAACTAAATTGCACTTATTTATTGTAAGAAAATTGAGAGTAAATGATGAATACTCCGTGTTTTTTTCTAAGATTATTCCATTTCTGTAAGAATTTTCATTTTTGAAAAAAAACAGACTTTTTCGCACCTCTTTTCCTACGATGTAAAAAGAAGTGAGGATTTCCAATTTTCCGTGTACGGGTATAAGCTAACCCATTCGAATTTTTTGTACGTTGATTTACGTGAAATTTTGCCTGCGTACGTACATCAAAGTCTAGAAATTACCTGGAGATTGTTGATTCTATAGATGCCATGTTTGTGCAACTGTCCCCAAAGTAATAAGCATTATATTTGTTTCGCTTAGTGATATTAATAGATAGGTGGCTAACATAGTAAAAAAAACATTTACCTAAATCAAATCATGTTTGTCAATCACAGACTATTTCACAAATAAATAATAATAGAACAATACCTACACGACTTACATAGAGGAGAAGGTACGAATATGGAATACCTGAAAAAAAACTCTGGAAATAGAAAGAAAAAAATGAATATTATTCATTTTCGGGACAAAAACAATAAAATAAAATAATTTTTTTCGATTTTTTCATTTTTTTTTGAAATTGTGGGGTTTTATGAAAAAGTTGATTTTGGCGATTTTATTTTATACGTGGTATATCCAACTTCCTCCGTGGCATCTAGAAACATTTTTTTGTATTATTTTAAAGAAATAACACGATTTGAATAGTTCATTGTCCATTAAATTGAAGAAATCGCAATTTGAACACGTATTCCATATTCATACCCTTGCGACTTTTACAATTTTTTCAACAAAATCACCATGAAAAATCGCTATCGAGTGATACAAACTAAAAAACTAATACATAATTAGAAAGAGCACCATTTTCTGAATATATATCTTCAATTAGATTTTTCAAGTCTTGATGTTCATTACGATTTATCACCCATCGAAAAAAAGTTGAAGAAAATATTTCACAACCGCAAAAATGATAAAAACCAGATTTAACGAAAACAAAACAACCACGAAGGTTGGTAACGGCCTGAAAGTGCTTGCATACATGAAAAAAAGTACTTCCTTGAAGATCCTCCTGATCACACTCATTACAGACTGAAAAGTACTAGTATTCCATCCTTCTCCTCTACAATTTAAAATAGAAATTAGATATTTACAGGCACATGTCATAGTAGATAAAACATTAGTACTCAAATAACAAGGCAAGGAAAGAAACTCTTTTTTTTAAGGAAAAAAAATATGTAACAAAACAAGCTTTGAGCTAATTCGAGCAAAAAAAATAAAATTGTTTTATATGAAAATGAAATATTGTTTTAATGCACAAAAATTACTCAATCATATTATGCAAATAATACACCAAAATTACGAGAATTATTCAGAGACTAAATTCAAAACAAGCCATGAGCTATTCGCTCATTGCAAGAGGGTTTTGCTTCTTGTTTTGAGATTGCTCTTAAACTTGAATTTTACTGCTTGCAGTCATCTCAGTGAAACTTTGGCTTGCAGTACAGCCAAGATGGAAAAAATTAGTTCTGTAAATAGTCGATTCGATTGTAGTTTGACCAGACAATTCGATAAAATAACGAACGGGTATGTCATTTTTTTAAAGGCTCTACCTTACCAAAAAATCTCCGTATCTCTGTACCTAAGGCCAGAATTAAAAAAATTTTCAAACAAAGAATGTAGATTGGGGTACTCTGAATAATTTTGGTTATTAAAAAAATGCCAATTGGACCCCTCCTTCGCTTCAAATTTCGCATAATATGTTCATAAAACACCGGATGTTTTTCATACGTATTATGCAAAATTCGAGGAAAGGGAGGGGTCCAATCGAAATTTTTGTAATGACTGAAATTATTCCTAGTATCTCAATCTACAACTTTTGTTCGAAACATTTTTTCAAACGCTGCTTTAGGAACGGAGATAGGGGACTTTTAAGTGAAGGGAGATGGACCCTCAGAAAAGTGGACTCTTAACAAAATGGTATGTGATGTTTTTTTGTAATACCCGATTAAGTACATCCAAATTCCAACTTTGGTAAATCACTCACCAGACACCCTTTATAGATATTCTCAAACAACCAAAGGGATGAAAGAGAAAAATGAGAGAAACATACAGAGACAGATAGTTTATTAATTAGAAATCGCATAACAAATACCAAAGGTTTTTCATAAAACCGATGAATAATTAAATAAAAATAAAAATAAAAATAAAGACGAATACCGGAGATAGGAGACAGCTTCGTGAAGACTGAGTAAGGGGAAAAAAACTAGGTAGTCAGGACGAAAGGGCAAGAACACACAAGGAAGTAAGGTCGAGGGAAAAACACCCTTCCCGACGCGAAAGGGTACTCGAGGAAAGCACCGAGAGAGAAAAACTAGGCCAATACGACGAACGTACAAGATCAAGAAGACACATGAGCACAGCTCAACGTGGAGCGGCGAATGCGCGACGTCGGCAAAAAACGGGTCCAGCGGAGTGCGCCGCTCCGCGTCGTGACGTCCGGGGTACCGTTAACGTTGGTTAGTTGTTCATTAACCAGGGCACAAGCGGTAGCACGCTTTTCACGCGGTTTGCGCCGAAAACAATGTGCTCTTCGCATAGTGACCTCCCTCGGTGTTTCGCCTTATCCTACCCGAGGTCTAGCTATTGTTTCAGACGAATTTATGGGATGTGATGACGGCATTAACGCCGGAATACTCCTTCTTCTGCCCGCAGCCGCCGGATACCGAGCATACTAATCGTAAATTTCCTATAAGAATCGCAATCGTGCCAAGGTACCTGGGGCACGTGGTACGCGAAGGCGAGGGGATACTCAGCCAGTGATGAAAATTTAGATTATTAGGGATAGACACGTTCTACCAATAAATGGAGTTGTGTCGAAAAAAATGGAAAAATCAACGTGATTGGAAGGTGGAAAGCTATTTGTGATGAGATTTGCGTTACCATGACTTAGGGTGAAGTCGAAAACACACTATTTTTTGACGAAAATTGATAATTTCTGGTATAAAATACTATTTTTTGTGTAAAATAATAATTGTAAGTGAAAGAGGAATGTTTCTACCATTGAAATTTATTTTTATAAAAACCAACAGTACTCGACCATATTAAATAAAACTGCATTATTCTCAGAACTGTATTTTTCAACCTAAGCCATGATATCGCAAATCTCATCACATTTTATGATTGATTCGTAATCTAGGGTGCAAAATGAAAAAAAGCTGGGTATTTTTTTTAGGGTTTCCCCTTTTTTCTTGAACAGCTTCCTATCTCGATTCGTAAGGGCCATATTACCAAGTTCTTCAAATAAAAGTTATCTATTGAAGCCTTTGGATTAATTTTGCTCATTACCAAAATTTCGATTTGTGCCTTCCTTTCCTTCCAATTTTAATATTTATTTGTTCATTTTTGATACCATACGTTGAACGAGCTAAATATGGTCACTTGGGAAGATGAATATTGAAATTGAAGTGTAAGGAGGGGTCGAATCGAGATTTTGGTGATAACTAAATCTACTCCCAACATTTTAATGTGCAACTTTTGTTTGAAAAATTTTCAGGTAAGGGCCTTACAAAACGAGATAAGGGTGGCCCATTTAAAAAGACGATGGTTTTGAAAATGAAAAAAAAAACACTGACTACAAAAATTTCGAAAACTGAGTCTCCTAGAAAAAAATTGATAGCTGTTAGAAGAAAGAGAACTTCAGGCTCTACAATTTTCATCCCTGGCATTTTTTATAGCACCCTTAGTTTGGTCAGAAAATCCATGTTCATGGGAAAGTACAAAGTTAATGCTATTTCTTTGTTTTTTTTTTCATTTTCAGAACCATCGACTTTATACTTTCCCATAAACAATAAACATGGATTTTCTGGCCAAGTTAAGGGTGCTACGAAAAAAATGCCAGGGATGAAAATTGTACAGCTTGAAATTCTCTTTCTTCTAAGAGCTAGTCTTTTTTTTTCTGGGAGGCTTAGTTTTCGAGAATTTTGGAGTGAGGTGTTTTTTTTTTCATTTTCAAACCCATCGACCTTTTAAATGAGTCAAGGTATATTTGGAACAAATCTCAAAAAAATTGATGGGCTAATGCGAAGTTTAATAATTAGCACCTCAAGACCATGCAAGTGACGAATTGTATTCAACTACAATATTTTTTCGAATTAGTGTATCGAATAATGTGACTATTTTCCCCTCGATAAACTCCATATTTTTTACCAAATCCATTTATTTATAAAAAATACCATAATCTGTTCGTAATTCGACATAAAGGCGAACATCGCTCCGAGATTTACTAAAGCATCGCATAAAATTCACCTCTGTTCGCGTTTTTAATCATCTTGTGACCCAAAATCGAGCGAAGAATTCGCCGAATTTCACCTTCCCCTTCGTCATTTTCCCATTCGCGGATTATGCAGATGCACTCGTTTCGCGGACGAAGCTGTGTACTTTGCAACTCGTACATACGATTTACCTTTACATTGGTGGTGGTGGGTTTTGGGTTCGTATACGTAAAATCCTAAAACCCGACGTCCTTCTATTTATCGACGTATCAAACCTCTCTGTTGCTGTTGCGTTTTTTTCCCTCTTTTTCGTTGTACTTATCTGGAGAGCGGCGGAGTGGAGAAGAACTCGCTGATGAACTTGAATTGACGTTAGTGCCGTTCATTTACTGCTGCATTGTGGCAAAAAAGTAGGTTAGTTATGGTACCGTAGTGTGTTGTTTCTGATGAGGAAATCGGAAGTAAATGCGATTGGAGGTCTGCTGGATGGTGTACAGCTATCGTGATGGTCGAGTTGATAAAAAAATTTGTAGTTTTGAATTTTTCGAGGCGAAATTTTCGAATGTGTTAAGTACGTATGAGGTGGTGAAGTATCAGCGCGCTCTTTCTTGGTCCTACCTCAATAATTTATGATGCGATGAAATCAATAATTGAAAAGAGAATTGAACTAATTTTTTAACTGATGATTATAAGGTCAAGGTTAATGTAATTTTATTTATTGTCGATCACCGCCACATTTTTCTGTTGATTAGTTTAAGTGGTTAGCAAACTAGCACAGGTATATTTCTTATTTTTAACACAAATTGACTTCGGTTGTTTTTAGTATGAAGCAAAATAAAATTTTGAGGAAGGAAACCATCAAAAATTACCCTTAGGGCACAAGCAGGAGGAGGTTTTAGGAGGGGAAACATCCATATTTCTGCACTTGAAGAGGAAGGGGTATATTTGGTATCATTTCCATATAATTCGACCCTCCTAAACTCGAATTCGTCATTACTTTCCGATTGAAAGTAGAAAAGTGACACTATCGTGAAATTTGTGTCGCAGAGAATGGTCAATTTTTGTAAAAAATTATTCGTCTACGATACATAAATTCCTATATTCTGAGAAGAATGGTTTCTCACTATTGCAGAATGGCAAAAAAAATTTCAGAACAAAAAATGATGAATTTTTAATACTCTACAACTTTTGTTTGAAGTTTTTCGTCATATCGTGATTTTTTACTGCAACGTAATTTTTTTGGGACACCCGGGTGAAAAATTTTTCTAAATTGACGATACAAAAAAAAATTTTGAATAAAATTTGTAGAACCTTGAAAATCAGTCATTTTTTATTCTATAATTTTTTTTATATCTTGAATTGAGGAAGAGCTGTTCTGAAAATGAAAAAAAATCTGTCAATTTAGGCACAAATGGATAATTATTATGCTATGCACATTCTATGATTGCGAGAATTCTCTCTTCCTCTGGAAACTAACTTTGAGTTCGGGTTCAGCAGGTTCGAATTATAATGAAGATATGTTTCTTGACCCAATTTGCATTCGTACAGGGCTAAAAAAATAAAAAATTGTGATTTTACTTCTGTTTTCATAAAAATTGATCACTTTCTGCGTCGTGAATTTCCTAACTGTGCTTCTTCTCCACTTTCAATCGAGAAAAGAATGACGGATTCGAGTTCAGAAGGGTCAAATTATATGGAAATGATACCAAACATTCCTGTATTCCTTTATCAGGATGTCTATCGGTCATGAAAAGCACCAAATAACGAAAAATGTACGAGATTTGGCCTACAAGCACGAAATGATGAAATTTATTATATTTTGAAGTTTGTTTTTTGATACTATTCTTCCAATTGAGATTATTTAAATTTAAAAAACTTTGAAATTTCAGTTTTGGATGATTTTTTCCAAAAAAAATTCGTCTTCGCTCCGTTCGGGTTCAATGAATAAATTATTCTTCTAATTGAAATAACAATTCAAAATTGTACATGAAATCAATTTTTTTCTTGTCAAACCTGTCTCCCTCTGAATTAGTTGAATCATAGGTTTACGAGGGGAAGGGGAGGTCAAGAAACGTCGACCCCTTTACACCAGAAATGTTGGAAAAAATACTGAAATTTCAGCTTTTTAATGTTTTTTCTGAAAAAATGTTCGCCCAAGCTTCGCTTGGATTTGGACTAAGTAAATGAACCTATTTTGACAAATTAATGAATATCTTGCGAAGCTGACATAAAATCACTTTTTTCCCCTCAATAACACCCCCTCCCTTGAATGTTTGTTTAATTACATCACTGCCTTGAATGACTGTCTGGGTTCGCTACTATCTAAATGAATACATATATTTTTGTTCAATTTTGTTCCAAGTTTAATTTTCAATTGTGGTAATTGACACTTTCAGTGATTTTGCCCTCTTTTACCAGAAAATCCTTCGATTTGACCATGATGCCAGGTGACAGTTTTCTAGGTCGATCTGAGTGGCCTGTACTCTGTTGCGATCATACAAATTGAAAACAGCGAAAAATAATCCTCGTAAAATGTAGTTTTTTTTTTAAGATGAGTGGAGGCTGAAAAGTCAGAAACCTCAAAAGACACTTCTAGGGTATACAAACACCAAATCCACGTGCTAACGGCCACCTCCTAAGCCAATTTGGATGGGTTAAGGGGCATCATTCAGGGATTTTTGAGATCAAAAAATGACAAAATAACAGTTTCCTCTCCCTCCTCCTTCTGATTGCTGTAGGACGCTGATTTTTGGGTATGTTTGTGCATCTTTCGATCATCTATTGACCAATTTTATTTCAAATTTTTTTGTTTTTTGTTTGTTCCTACCTCTCTTTATATAAAAAAATGCTGAAAAGTATCCACAAGTACACACAATGAATAATGGGGGGGGGGTATTGCTAATACCAACGGAAATACTTTAAAATGGCACGAATTTTTTTAAAAGGACCGTTTTTTATGGGCCCCTTTCTCAAATTTTTCTTTTGGTTCATAATACAAGAAAAAAACTCATTTCAACTCATGTTCAAAAAAAAGTACACGTACTCTGTTTTTTTCATGCTAACGCTTAAACTAAATCAAGATGGCCATGAATCATCAAAATTTTGATCCGGATCGCTATCTTTTTTCTCGAGGTGCTACCTGAAAAACAAACATTTCTTTAGTTTAACTTTTGCACTCGTACTTCGGGATGTCTTAAATTGAATGCGAGCTCCTTCAATTCAAGAGACACATCACCAGTTGTAAAAACAGCAATACACTCTCCCTCGTGATACACTGACGAGATTTTTATCTTCCTCTAAACATATACCATCACCCAAACAGTGCAGGTAAAAGGATAAACAAGATCCGTTGTGCTTGGCCTTTTAGGCTTTTATTAATATTTCGTTGATCTTAGGCTTCCAACCTTTCAGGTATTTTACTACCGAAAACTGTATGATTTTATTTTCTATAATTTTCCCAAACTATTCGTTTAAAATGGCTAAAAAATCACGAATATAAAACATAGAATCACGTCGAAACGTTAATTTACCGTATAAAACGCTGTGAAAATATACTAAAAAGATCTATCGTGTCGAGAACCGACATCGATGCCCAGGTCATCGTGCAAATTCACTTTCACTATTCGCGTATATAAATACACCGTCTGTGTCGGTCTGCGAAGGCGGCGGAGACAGCAGCACCATCATCATCGCTTAGTGACCATCCGAATGAAAGTTTCCCAAAGAGAAAGACCTCGTAGCCAGTCGAGTTGTCTACCCAAAGCAAATGTTCGACCAACGAAGGAAAAAACGTAACGAAAGAGCGAATAATTATTCATTTTTGAAAAAAATCGCCACGTTGCGGAAGTTTATTGCTAATTTATACGTTAACGAGGAAATTACGAGATGGGGGTGTAAGGGGGTTATGTGCAGTCGTCGGTACTGGTAACTTAATCGTGTATATGTCGCGAATCAAGGTGAACTCGATGATGTACGGTGTCTTCGTTTTTTTTTTGTTGTTTTTCGACGACGATGTAACGGAAACTCGTTTCATACAATTGCAAGTAGAACACTTTATGGTGCGAATTTTCCCATTTTGTTTTTTTTCCGCGATATTTTGGTCGATTAAAAGGATTGATTAGTTTGCATTGGCTCGATTGTAAATCTTATTAGTAGATTTGCGAAGGGTGGAAGAAGAGAGAAGGTGAGAAAAAAGAAAATGAATTCTTAAATCGAATTATTTATTCTGTCTGGATTGGCGAATGGGTTTTTTAGATGGTGAAATGAGAATTCGTCGAGATAAAAATGAATGTCATCGTTTCGCGAAACGTTCTTCTAAAACCCTGATTAAATTGAGATTATCGTAAATGCGACGAAAGCAGACGCTGAAACAGCAGTACTCGATGCGAGATAACCAGATGAGTCACCGTCTCTATATCAATGCGAAATAAGCTGACTATTCAAGGATACTTCCAAGGGTCGTCTGAAACGATTAAATAAAGCTGCGTGTTGTTATTCGTCGACGGGTTCGAGTTTATTGACGGTGCCTGAGAATTTTTTTGCAAAATGATACCATACGTTTAAATTGGCAGAAGATGTTGAATTAACTTGGTCGATTTTTTTGGTACATTTGCCCGGATTTCTATGATATATGAAGAGGAACCTGCGATAAAATGGAAAATTGGAAATTCGTCCGATTTTAAAGACTCGTGCATTGCTGAAGTTGCGAAATACCATGGAAATGTGACTGAAGAAATGGATATCGAAATTCTCGAAGACTTTCAAATGGAGCTAGACCCATTAAATAAATTTCTCTTCCCTTTTTTTACCACCCGGCGAGGCTTTTGAACTATTTCAAGATGTTGGGAACCGAATTGCCCTCGAAGATTTCTACGGTGTTTTGTTTGCTTATCAAATCGAGCTTGATGAGAAGATTACGATGAAAAAAGACTCGAGTAAATATCAATATTAAAAAATAACCCACTCGGGTGATCAATAATCTCAATCAGTTTTGTTCGGAATACACATGTACCAGCTGAACCTATTAGCATATGAATTGCGTGTGGATAACCTGTGGGAACCTTTTCCTTGCATAGTTTCCGTTTACTTAAGAGGAAAAAAGAACACGTAAACGTGATCGTATCAATTGAGAAAACATAGGTTGATCGAATAACAAATATGAACTTGCGTTGCGACTGGGAAAAAAAGGTGGTTTGACAAAACGGAAACGTCCAGAGAAAAATTACTCGGAGAAGTCGTCGGAACGAAGCGAATGGCGATGAAAAACAATAAAAAATAATAAAAAAAACGCAGAAAAAAAGTTGAAAACGAAAAATGGAAAAATATCGAATAAAGAAATCAAAAGAGGGAAGAAAAACCCAAAAATGAAACGCGTTATCAAACTTAAGAAAAAATAGAAAAAATAGATAAAAATAGACTAAAAATGATTAATAACGAATAGACAATAAATTGAAATCCATTCTCCTCTATAAACCCTTCTCTAAGAATCAATACAGAATACGCTTCAAGTTTATTACAAACAATTGCGTTGTACCTACAATTTGTATAGCAATCGTATAGAATTTATAAACATACACAGCACGCATTGTATCAAGTTTATCATTTCCTTCTCTACTCTTCCCCCTTCTTTAATTTCTACGCATTCTATGGTATTTGAAATACGATACTTGTCGGCGATGATTTTATTAATCGCTATAGAAATTGATACGAGGGTTTTAATTCTGCGAATGTAATTTAAAATCGTGGTCATTAATTTTTTCGCTGATGTAAGAATATGTTCCGATTGTACTTACCTGTTGTTATTTTTAATAGTCATCAAATTTTCATTTTGAAAGCATCGAAGAATCGAAGTTGGCAATTTGAAAGAGACTAGAGATTGAAAATTCCCGAATTGGGTGGAATTTTTTGGGATTTTTCCAACACAAAATGCAATTATGGAAATTTTCATAATCTAAAGAAAAATTCATAACATTCGCTAATTTTTTTACCCTGACTTGATGTTTCCGCTTAAAAACATATTTTTAGGAGAGGATGCCTGTTCTGCCCCCTCTTTTTTTTAATCCTTCAATTTTCCCCATTTTAACCAAAAATAATTCCAAAATCTTCGAATTTCGAACGTAAAAAATCGAAATACCCTTTTTTTAAAAAAATTTTTACGTGTACATACTTCATCAAATATTGATTTCCAAAAGTTTTCAAATTTGGAACAGAAAAAAATCGAATTTTCGTCATTTTTTAAATATTTTTTTGAAAATGAAACCTTGTATCAATTCACCAGCTTCACCCAATGGACCGATTTTGACCATTTCTTTTCAAAATGTTTTTTTGACGTGTTGATAAGTACTTCATCAAGCACGTTCAAAAGTTTTCAAATTTGGGGCAGAAAAAATTATAATTTTGTCATTTCTTCAAAATTTTTTGAAATAAAATGTCGAAAAAAACGATCTCGTCACTTGAATCATACAAAAGTTTGTCATTATCGTGTAACAGAATCGGTGTTTATGGGAGAAAATTCTAAAGCTGGAATTTCAATTTGAAAAAAATGAACATAATTTAACGATTTGCTGTTGAAATGGTATTTTTCGATCTTTTTCCCACTTTTTTTGGAATGACTCCGGCTGCAAAATACATACATGCTAAAACACAGTTACAAAAAAAAATTCCACAAATTTTCCCTTCGATGAAACAATTCAGATCATGGATATGTCCTTGGATTTTAGCATTGGAACTGCAACTTTCCAATATTTCATCACATTTTACAAAATTTTGAATCTATTTACTTTTTTATAATTTTATATTGATAATTTGAAAGATGATAATCAATAAATTTAAAATTTGTGTAATTTTTCGAAATTGTTACATCATTTGTTTCATAAACTACGACTTACTATTTCATAATGGAGTCATTGTACAAACGAATATCTCGTTACCTTCTTTTTTTCATCATTGACTTGCCAAGTTATGCTTCGTCAACGTAAATAACGAAATGAACAATAATAAAAATTATTTAATAGAATTGAAACAAAAAAAACAATTTATCAAACTTCTGAGATTTTACGTACATTTTTGTAAATTACAATATTTTGTAGGAATTTGCAAAACTCATGAAAATTTTTTTCTGCATTTTTTGTTATTTTTTAGGGTAGTTGCCTAATTTTCGATCCCTAAAGCTGTAACATACCAAAGTTGAAATTTTGTCTTGAAAAATCAATTTTTTTACAAAGGATTCTTAATTTTATGACATTTTAACAAAGAAATATCAAAGGTTGGAGGACCTGTGTTTTTTTAAACAAACCACAACCATTAATTGTGGCGTGTTTTATGAAAAGGCCAACATTGTCAGAAAGTTGATTTTGAGTAAAGTGCAAAAATATAAATTGTGTTGGTCAAAAATGCCGATTTTTGTATTTTGACGTTTTTGCATGCAACGATGCTTATACTTTCGTATAAAAATGTTTGGGTTCCCTAAAAACAGTTTCCTACCTCTTCTACAGGGTGGCCCATTCATAAGGTCGATGATTATGAAAATTGAAAAAAAAACACTTTGAATGCAAAAATCCCGAAAATTAAGCCCCCTTGAAAAAAACTAATAGCTCTTAAGAGAAAGAGAATTTCAAGCACTACAATTTTCATTCCTTGAATTTTTTTCGTAGCACCCTTAGTTTGGACAGAAAATCCATATTTATGAGAAAATTACAAAATCGATGGGGTTGAAAATGAAGAAAAAAAATTACACTTTCTAAATTTTCCATAAACATGAATTTTGTGACCAAAATAAGGGGTCTACGAAAAAAATAGAAGGGATGAAAATTGTAGAGCTTGAAATTCTCTTTCTTCTGCTATGCATTAGTTTTTTTCTAGCAGGCTTAGTTTTCAAGATTTTTGCAGCCAGCATTTTTTTTTTTTTTGCAAAACTTTGGTTTTTGTATGTTCACCTTCAAAATGCTTATAACTCCGTTAATTTTGATGAAAGAAAGCTCCACAAGGCCTCATTTTAAATGAAATTTTATGTAGCGTTGGTAAATGGGTTTAACTCACCTTCGACGTGACGTGGGCGCCAAAGTGGACCCTTTTCATAAAAAACGCCACATTTATTAAAAATGTGGAAAATTGAAAGTTATCTCATCGTTCTTATTAATAACACTACAAATTAAAAATTGAAGACCGACAAAGAATACAATATTAATATAAAAACTTCGTCAAACACCCCCTTTCTCCCACGAAAACAAAAAACCTCAACTTTCGTTGGATGATTGATGTATGTGGGTGTGTGTGGGCGAAGGGAATCGAAACCTTAAAATAATACGAACATTTCCTAAACTCGAGTTCAATTTGCACCAAAAATGATGAAATCTTGATAGAATTTACATCGTACGCGAGCTTCGACCTAATAATACAAGATGGTGGGTTGAAACTAGGTATACTCGATTACTCGTATAGTGGTACATACTCGTATTCGTAAGTTTGGTTAGTTCAGGTCCACAAAATACGTACGATACGAGCATTCGAATACAGGAAATTACCCATTTTGCTCGCAATTGGAAAGATATCGCGTATCGAGAGAAGGAGGGCGATAAACATGTGATCGCGGAAAAGCGAGAAAAGAACCCCTATGGTATACCTAAATAGTGAATCACCAATGAATGTAAACAAAGCGTTACTGAACCTGCAATGAATGACGAAACGAACGTGGTGGAATCTATTAGTGTTACCAACCGACCTGCGCGGTTACCATACAGTTATATTTCCCTTTAGTAGAACGTGGAACTCTTTTAATTTTTTTTACACTGGTTTGATAGTTGGAAGAAACAAGGATAACACAATGATTTGTAAGCAATGGTATGGTCAGATTCTCCGTATGCGTGAATAAAAGAAAGGAAAGAAAGGAAATAACAGATGTTAACCTTTTTTCTTGTTTGGGTGACCGGGCGCGGGTATGAGGTTCAATATGTGCTGCATTACCAATACATTACAGCCATTCCACAAAGGTATAAGAGAAAAAAAACTTGCCATCAATCTACGAAGACTCTG
>FIZU01031639.1:0-12465 GCA_900064475.1 Pseudococcus longispinus
TATTTGAAAACATCTATCCTACTTACAACATTTCTCCGAAAATCCGCTAGATGTCAGCCACTTTGAATTTAAGTCCCAATAGACCGCGAAAAAGTTTGAAAAATGGAATGCGAAAAATTTTATAAGCTTATCAAAATGGGAATATTGATAAAAATTATTAGGCTACTTCGTTTAATTTAAAGTACTGCCAACCTAATTATAACGTATGGTTTCAATACATCCTATGTTTGTGATT
Source organism: Pseudococcus longispinus (assembly GCA_900064475.1). Lineage (NCBI taxonomy): Eukaryota > Metazoa > Arthropoda > Insecta > Hemiptera > Pseudococcidae > Pseudococcus > Pseudococcus longispinus. The sequence continues at coordinate 236 of FIZU01031639.1, forward strand.
ACCTACTTTTCAAAATATAAATCATGTTAATAAATCCGTTCACGCCGATTTATAAAATGTGACAAATATTAAATTCATACCGATTTTTATAATTTAAAATGAAAATATCATCATGCAGCTTGGTGAGTATAATCAATAACAATGCAAATATGTACCCACTACATTCATAAATTTCAGTATATCATTTCATCAAATACTCATGGGTGTTGTTTCAAACCCAAAATTGATCCTTTTTTTCCAACAAAAATATTAGAATGAATCCAAATGAAAGGAAAACGAGAGTGAATCTAAACGAAACATATCGATTTATAAAATTGAACACCATTCGATATGACCAAAAAATCTTACCCGAATGCTCCTTTAACTGTAGATTGTTAGTCTATTCAACGATGAACTTAGCAATAGACTTCATTAGATACCGTATTACCACTTTCAAGCAAAACTTTGTATGGTGTACCTACTTAATCACTTTCATTTTGTATATTGATTTCTTATCAATTTCTTTTTCTTTACCATACTACCAATTTATCAACTTATTAACGCTGTTTTAGGCTCTGCTCAGTTTCGCAATTTTTTCAATCAAAACTCACAATGCTTTTCCATGTTCGAATTTAAGCCAAATTCAAACATCCAGTACAACTTTGGGTGGTTTCTTGACATACTTGTATAGTCCATTCACTGATAAACCTACAACTTCAACACCACAGAGTAAAATATTGGATTATGATCCATTCACTGATGAACCTAGAACTTCAACATTACATAAGGAACCTCTGAAATATGATCCATACACCGATAAACCACCAACGTCATCATCACGGAAGGAATCTTCGACATATTATCCTTACACTGAAAACCCTACTTCTTCATCGCCACCAAAGAACCCCTTGACATATAACCTTTCCACTGATGAATCCACAACTTCATCGATTCACATAGAAACCCTGATTTACAACCCTTTCGCCGAAAAACTCACAACATCAACACGTATAAAAGAAATCCTGAAATACACCTACGATCCTATCAGCGAATCTGGCACTTTATTGGCGACAGCGAGCCAAAAATACCGAAACCGTTACAATTTCAGGCATCGATACCGCAACCCAATCATCACAGTTTCTTCACCGCCACTGACCACTTTCTATCGAATAACTCAAAAAATGACACAATCAGAAAAAACCGTACCATCTTTCAAATATAACGAAATGTACAAAGCATTGAGAGAGTACGCGTTCATCAAAACGCCACTACGCAGCACACCGATGGTTCATGTGAAAATAACCGTGCCAAAGATCCTAGTGGAAGGGAAAGTTTCACGACTAGCGAGTCCTTACATTATTCGAATAACGTTATCGAGAAAACTAGCGCCAAGGAGTAACACGACGCTTCCCAATCGAGGTTTTCTCAGGATCGTTGGTTCCAAGGTGAACATGTTCAAAGAAGGAAACTTGGGCATGATTATGGGTAAAATCGCCGGTGAAATTGGTAAGGCTTATAATATGAGTGGTAAAGATGTGCAAGGAATGCGTCACGTGTTTGTGGTCGGCCCAGGAGGCAGAATGATGAACAGGCGTGCGACACCTCCGAAAAAAACTACCGTATTGACTTCGCCTCCGATGATGACAGCACGTATACGTCTTCGTCTGAACTGTACCCTTCCCAAAATAACAGATCAAGTTATTCATTTCGAAGATTATACCAAATATTTTGAAGTATACTGAATACTGGGTAGGTACCTACAATGGAAGTTGAACCACCATAACCCGCCATAGGTAGTATGCGTAGCTTAGCCGACGGGAAGTTTTCCATACATGGTCTCAAACCCGTATCTATTATTGGTAGGCAACCATCAACACACGAAAGTATATTGAGTTGTTTTTTTTCAAAACAATTACCAAAATGATGATTTCAAGTAGCTAGGGCGGTAGGAAAAAGTTTTTTCAAAAAATCGTGGTATACACTTATTGCCTAGCTTTGTTTTTGAAAGGGCTACAGCAATTCCTAATTATATGGCCCCTTCAAAAATGAAAATAGGCCAAAAGTGAATACCACAATTTTTTTTGCAAACATTTTTTTCAACCACCCTAGGTACTTGAAATTATTATTTCAGTAAAAAAAATTTATGGCTAGGCAATCATCAACACACAGAAGTATACATAATATTGAATTGAGTTTTCAAAAAATGTACCGAACCCATAATTTCAAGTACCTATATAGAGTGATAGGAAAAAGTTTTTGCGAAAAAAATTGTTGTGGCATACATTTTTTACCTATCTCGTATCTTTATATTAAAAGGGGCTACAGAAATTCTTTATCGCATAGTCCTTCAAAAATAAAGATAGACTTACGTAAAAAATGTATACTACAAATTTTTTTGAAACAATTTTTCCTACGACCCTATGTACTTGAAATTATGACCCTGTGCATACTCTTGTGTGTTGTTGGTTACCTAACCTCAACAAAAAACTTACCGAAATCATAATTTCAAGTACGTAGGGTGGTAGGAAAAAAATGTTCCAAAAAAATGTGTGGTATACACTTTTTGCCTATCTTCATTTTTGAAGGTGCTATATAATTAGGAATTGCTGTAACTCCTTGAAAAATAAAGATAGGTAAAAAGTGTATGCTACAATTTTTTTTTAGAAAAATTTTTCCTACCACCCTAGGTACTTGAAATCATCATTTCGGTAATTTTTTGAAAAATACAACTCAGTTTACTTTCATGTGTTGATGATTGCCTACCATTATCAGATAGGGATGTGAGACCGGGTATGGGAAACTTCTCACCGGCTAAGCTACATGTTGGTACCATACCAAGACCAACCTATTCTTCGGATTCCATACTGCCTATGGCGGGACAATTGGGCCAACGCTGCATGTGAAATGTGACATTCTTTTTCATATTATGTATCTTGTTTTGGAGAAACAACAAAATTATTCTTTTTTTAATGCCTACGATAGTATTAAATACATTTTATGTTTAGATTTGCGAGTAAGCATCAGTTATGCTGGTTATAAAAATTTTTTCTTGAAAACGACGGCGTAGTTTCAAACAAATACCTAACTACACGTGATAGGTAATTACTTTTCAACATTGTGAACGAAATTGAATTCAGCACCATTCTATTTAAGCCTCTATACTTGGATGGCAATCAGAATGATATCAAAATAATGTTTTTATTAAATTTAAGCTTAAGCTGTTTCTTCCTTACAATAAATTCTCACTACGCGTAGCATTATTTCAAAAATAGGGTTTCTGAAGAGTTTCCTCTTTCAAACTCCGAACAACGCGAAAGTTTCAACGACCGAAAAAAATATTCTATGATAGATTTACGTATATTCGGCTTACCATCTGTGCAGAAAGTTTACACTAGCGAGCCATACCATTCATCGAGAAAAAATATTCAAAGGAGAATAAAAATCGAAAAAATCATTTAATAGTTCATAAATAAATATAAAATTAACCTACACGAATCATTCGTTTCTCATATAAATTATTACACACTTGTAGTAAGGTGCGCAGTTTCGTCGAGGAAAATATTCACACGAGAATAAAAAATATAAAAATAATTTAATAGTTAATAAATAAGTATAGGTACAGCTAACCTATTCGAATCATTCGTTTCTCATCCATTATTTTACAGCTATCTCTCTAGCAAGGTGTGCAGGTAACGAGATACAGATTCTGGCATATTTGGCTACGAAGTATAGTCGGTAAAATCGTAAAAATAATTGCCACTCGACTGTTTATTGGCAGCGTTGTCCGTTTGAGAGGAAGATGTTACTTCGTCGACCACTTTCTTTTTAATTTGTTTAATTTTACGTAACCTTTCCAACCAATTCGAAGCATAAATACCGCCACAACTTCTATCCCTGTTCATACTGCTAAGCACCAAAGAAGCCAGCTGAAAAAAGAAATACTCTCGTTAGATACCAATTCAGCCAAATACTCGTGTTTTTATGTCGACGTTCTGTGCAAAAAACGTACATTTATGTGCAAAGCTAATTGTCTAGCCAACAACGATGCATTCTTATCAGAGACTATTTTAATATCGATATTTCCGATTATTTGTGACAAGTCATCTCTCGCCTTGACAGTCAATTGGTGGGTATCGTGATCCAGTGGTTCGACGATAATACTGGCGAAATTAAATTGCCCCTGATGAACAAAACAAAATACACACGTGAACTAAAATTTAACCAAAATTGAGAAATATTTTTCTATCAACATTTACGGTACCTTGACGGTATTCATATTGTATTCTTCTCCACTTTCATTGTACACAATAGTGACGTAATCGTTGCCAATGTGCTTTTTTTTATTATTACAATTCACGTCACTTTCTTTATTCGGCATCAGAGTAGCCACGTGGAAAGTAACCTATAAAATAATGAACAATAAAACATAATCGAATTACAATCAATAGTAAAAAATAAAAAATCGTTTTATTAACTCTTCATTATCAGGAGTATGAATAAAAAACTACTTGACCATAAAATTCAAACTTCATCACTCTACCGACCGAAGTCTCTGGTTTGGTAAAAGGGTTAATCGGCCTCTGGTCGAATTTCAACATTTTTTTCAGGATTTAAGATTTGTTATGGTAAAATATGATTTTAGAGCTTATGTGGAATTCTTGGGCTCAGCCCCTGGGGGCTGATCCCCCCAAGTGATTTTAAGCTAAAAAAATTCTATCTCCGCGAGTTTTCAACCGATTTTTACCAAACTTGGTATGTAGGTAGCTAGGTACAAGTACCCAAGGGTAGTGATTTGAAATTTTTTCAATTTTTTTGGACCCCTACAATGACCTTGAAATCGACTTTGAAAACTTTAAATTGCCGAGGGGCACAGTTTTGGTACGGACACTCTGAATTTTTTTTGATTTTTTTCAGGGTGGGCATACCTAAATCTTCAAAAAACCGATTTTATAGACAGTTTTCCTCCCCTAACTAGGTCATTTCTGGTCGAAAATTTTTTTTTTCCAATATATCATCAACGACACCAAAATACACCATCAACCTGCATTTAGATCAAATTCGTTCATTTTCCCCCTTTTTTTCAATTTTCTTTCAAATTACCCGAATTACGCCATTTAGGGAACTTACGACCTCCTCCGAGATGAGATAGGGACCTAAAAGTAATGTCGGGACTTGTTTCACGGCGATATCCATCAAATATTGCAATTTCAGCAAAATCGAAAAACTTAAATTTTTTTTAACTTATTTCATGCAAAATTTTTCAAAATAATATCAAAAATACTCGATTCATGAAAAAGAGCAAAAAAAAATAAAAAGTGTCTCAATTTTGTTGAAATTACAACATTTTATGGATATCGACTTAAAACAAGTCCCAACATAATTTTTTGGCCCCTATCTCATCTCGGAAGAGGTTGTAAGTTCCCAAAATGGCGTCATTTGGATATTCTAAAAGAAAATTGAAAAAAAAAGAAAAAATGAACGAATTTGTTCTAAATGTAGGTTGATGGTGTATTTTGGCGTCGTTGATATTATATTGCAAGAAAAAAATATTTCGACCAGAAATGACCAAGTTAAAGAAGGAAAACTGTTTACAAAATCGGTTTTTTGATGATTTAGGTATGACCAACTCCTGAAAAAAAATCCCAAACAATTTTGAGTAGTGTAAAATGGTCTGGAAAACGAGAAAAAAAAATTTCAGAGTGCCCGCACCAAAACTGTACTCCCTCGGCAATTTGATGTTTTCAAAGTCGATTTCAAGATCATCATAGGGTTTGAAAAAAATTGAAAAAATTTTAAAACATTATACCTACATACCAAATTTGGTAAAAATCGGTTGAAAACTCGCAGATAGAATTTCTTAGCTTAAAATCACTGTGGGGAGGGGTGAGCCCCAGAATTTCGCATGAGCTCTAAAATCATCTTGTACTACAACAAATCGGAAGGCCTGAAAAAAAAATTGAAATTCGACCAGAGGCCAATTTACCCCCTTACCACACCAGAGCCTTACTTGTGAAACTGACCGATAAATATATTTGGAAATGAAATACGAACCTGCATAATATTATCTTTCCAAATATACGCGTATTTACCATCGTTTCCATTTTGTTCTAAACCGCCCAAAAACACGTTTTGCGAATTAACATCAGCCAACCTAACGAACGCTCCTAATCTCTAATAAAAAAACAAATATGAAAAATCGGAATAGTATCGAGAATTACAATTGATCTAAATACGATAAAAATTATTGGTCATACCATTAAAAACTCGACATATCGAACACTGCCATTCGTATTGCTCAAAATTTCTCTTTCATTATTCGCCTGGCCAGGACCAACATAGATTACTCCAACCTATCAACAAATCGATCATTAGTTTCAAAAAATTGTAATTTTCTGATCCCTATTTCACAAGATTATTTCATCTTACTTTATGAGTTTCGTAAGGGGGAATGAGATCAAAAACGGTCAACGCTCTGTGAATAGCAAACGTTGGAGGAACAAGGATTGGCTTATCAGTACAGTTGAAAAACTGCGACGAATCGTACAGTTGTAAAAATACGTAACTGAAATGTTTTTACAATGTTATTATGATATCGAACGAATAAAAATTATAGCGAGTAGTTGATCTGTTATGAAAATAGCACCTTGGATTGATGCCGGATTTTTTCGGTTCGAAGGTGCGCTGTTTAGTAAATCTATTTCTCGGATCGGATTCAATTTGAGGTTTTTTTGTAGGACTCATGACAGAAATAGTATGAACACGGTTGCGTTTATAATCCAAGTTGGTGAACGAATCTGAATGGGAATCCATGGATGAAGAATCCTGCAATTAGGTAAAAAATTGATCGATAATTTCGATACCTACAGTTATACTTTAACTGTATACTGAGAAGATGCTCACCTTGCCATGTTTCATAGATCGGAGCGAATAAATTGGTGGCGATGGAGGCGGTTTAGAAGTCAAATGAGGCTGACTGGAGGTCAAACCGTGCGAAAGATTTACATACGAAGACGAACTGGGGTATTTTTTGTAAGACGACATAACCTAGAAATACATACGTCTTTTAAATTTAAACAAAAAACATAATCGAATTAACCAAGAGTATCTTGCACTTCTGTTCTATACCTGTGAAGTGCTAGCTGAACGGCTGAATTCAAAATCATCGTTGGGTAAACCATGTTCGTCGAAAAATTTCGTTTCGGATTGCTTTTTATCTTGGTTCGTGTTGAAATTTTCGCACGAGCTCGATGGAGGTAACTGCGGAGTAGAACTAGATTTTTCACTTTGCGAAATATTGCCGGATGAAATCGATGGAGACGGTGAATTGATACTAGAATCTACATCGCTAATGGTATCAACGCTGGTTACAGTCCTCGTTTGCATAGATTTCGGCGGCGTTGTACCCAATCCGGGAAATTCTTCCGGTATAGCTTCGCAATTACATCTATAAGAATAATACTCGATCAATTCCAAATCTTTCAATAAAGATATTTTGAAAATAAACACGGTACCTGAGCTCTTTCGAATAACAATGTTTGCCTAATTTTTTACATTCCAAAAGTGAGCATTGATCGTTCGATTCGCATTGTTCAACTGCACTGACCGGAGAACTATTGAAACTTCTCGATGGATCTTTGACAAACGAATTTTTCCAATTCGAACTCATTTCCGGGCTGGAATTTGACCTACGTACGGGATTTCTACCTTGACAACAATGTTCGTTCGAGTCTGCCGAAGAAAAAGTCATTGAGTAGATGAAGTAAGTGGAACAGTAACATAATGGAAATTACATTACCTGCATCTGCGATCGATTCGGTTTTCTCATCATCAACAAGGTTACTATCACAGCACTTCGATTCGTCTACAGAATGTTCGCTCACTGGCTTCGAATCAGTTACCACGTTCTCAGCAATACTTGACGTGACAGAACTGATCTCCGATGGCAATTCAGTTCCTGCCTTGGCTGTAGCTGGAGGCAGATCTGCGATGAATTCCTTATCGGGGATTTCGGAAGCGGTTGTGGAGCATTGCTGAAACACGAAATTCCACCATCAGAGCCGCCTATGAAAAAGAATATTCGTAGAAATAAACTCACCGAACTAGAATTCATTATGGCTTCTTTTATAAGTCTCTCTTCATTTTCCCTCATTTTGAGACCTTCTTGCATGAGTGAAGCTCGGTATAATGTACTAATATCCGATAAAGGATCCCTATAAGGAGACGAGGTAATCTCATTCTGTAAACGCATTATCCACGAGGTATCGCCTACGATGAAAAAAATCAGCATGACAATTCTCATCTCATGTACAACGTCCGTTGATGAAGCGAAATGTTACCAGTAGGCCGACGTATGTGGATTTCTGCCCACCCTTGACACCAACATGCACACAAATTGTACCATTCTTGTTCTTCTTTGTCGATAAATGTTTGTTTATTCATTTCTATGCTATCTGCGATTCTTTTTATATCACTTTCTAAATTATTTTCACTCGAAGAAGACGCTTTTATGCCATCAGCCAAATTATCATCTTCGCTATTGATTGATAAATGTCGAGTGAGTTGTTTGCCAGATGATTTTTGAACCTGATAACGGATAATTTACAAAATTAGATAATGCGATGTTATTTGTCAACGAATAAAAACTGCGAGTATACTTACATGATTCACAGAATCATTTTGATTGTCTCTATGAACATTTTCTGGCTGTTTATCAGCTGCGTTGATATTTGAAGATTGAAAATCTATTAAAAGGAAAGTGTTGATTGAAAAACAATAATTAATATGTAGCTAAGGTAACTCACCTAGTAATGGACACTTTAAGCACTTTTTTGTATAAATGAATTTTTTCCCTCAAAATTATCACACTTATCAAAATTTAAAAAATACTAGACTATAGGCCATCGATGGAAGAATAAACAGCTGCAATATTTTCAAGATTGAATAAAAATTCGATTTTTAAAAAAATGTTGAAAAAAATGAAAAATATTCCAATAGTGGACATTCGAAAAAAATTAAAAACCAGTAGTGGACATCGTTTTTTCGTGCGATATCAATATTTCATGCTTGACCATAATCAAATTTATGGGAGCCGTTTAGACTCATGCAAGGAGTCCATATACCCGAAGTGAGTAACATTGCATTTCCCTTTCACACTACCCCCTCACTCTCCCTCCAAAAAAATCAACCATCGTCTTCATACAAAATGAAAATAAAGTACTTGATGTTCGCGTCATGTTCATGAGGATTGAGGAAAGAAACAAAATTAAAACCGTAAAATATGAAAAAATTCTTTCAAAGGTGATTTTACTGATTTTCATACGTATTATACAAAATTGGAAGGGAGGGAACGGTCGGATTGAAAATTTCTCAATGATAAAAAATATTTTCGGGGTTATGATGCAAAACTTTTGTTTAAAAAAATTTTCAATAAGAGCCATAGGTATTTTTTGAAAGGGGGAGACGGCGGACCCTCGGATGAGGGGGTGTGATTTTTGATACACATGCTCTTTTTATGATTCTGAACACGTTTTGCTATTTGAAAAGGCATTCTATTTCGCGTAATTTTGATGTAAAACGTGAAAAATTGAATTTACACTCATTTTGAAATGATAATTTGCAAAATTGGCGGGAAGGAAGAGGTCAGATCGAAATTTTTCATAAAACCAAAATTATTCACAGGCGTATAACGAATAATTTTTGTTTGAAAAATTTTTCAATTGAGGCCTTAGGTACAGAGATAGGGAGATTTCTTGGAAAGAGGATGGATCCCCGGAAAGGGGGGGTCTTAAAAAATGGAACCCCAGCTCATTTTTTCAAAAATATATCCTAGATTACAAATCGATCATAAAATTGCTTCTAATCTTTCATGCGCACGGAAGTTCCATTTGCGACTGTACTAAATCTAAAATTTGAACCGAATCTTGCATTTTGGCAACAGCCAAATATTCATTCATTTACAAACCCATTTATCAAGAATAAATAAGCAAAAAAATTAAATAGTGGGAAAGAGAATTACTTCTGTTGAAAGTACACGATTTGTAACATTTATCGCAATATCCATCATACATTGGCTTCTGAACGCAACCGCTGGTCGTGATAGTAATAATACTATTACCAAGTAACCATGTTAATGAATGCCCGTTACGTAAAAGGAATTCGCATCCTGGGGTTCTAGAAAATTCTCAAAACTTTAATACTGAACCGTTCTAAATTACTACATAGAACAATGAATCTCAGTACTTGAACTACACATACCTTTTTGGTAAAGCTGAGCAGCTGTTGAAAGCAGCTTTTGAAAGGAGATCGATACAGGTTTCAGTCAGTTCTCTATGAAACGTTAATGACTTATCGTCGACGGTTCTTCGCAAATCAGAAATACCCGCGGCACCTTGAGACGTCATTAGCCGACCAGAACCACTCATGTGTCTTTCTTTTCGTCTATTTCCCTTTTGAAAACAATCAAAACGAACAATGTTTCAACAATACTGTATTAGGTAACTAGACACATCTGGAGAAGTTTCCCTAAACCAAAACAAACCTGCTCTGTCAAACTAGAACTTCTTTTACGATTAGATGAATCTTCATTGGCCACCACAGGGTTTGGGAAATTATCCTCTTCGAACGAACTAAAATGGCTTTTTACACCCTGTAAAATTTAATACACAAATTAACCATTAGTACCAAAATATAGCCAATTATTCAATTACTCGACGATGCAAAATATACGCTTACTTTGATTATATATTTCACGAAATCCCCTCGCAAAGGTCTTCTGCATTTCAAGAACCAGACTGCGATAACGTGATGAGCCAATGAAACTATGTAATGATGGTATTTGAAGGGATTCGTGTATGGGAAGATGATGGCAAATATCGACATATACTGATTTGGAATAAAATTGGAGTAAACTTGAGGAAACGTGGCCAAAACTGAAATCAAACAATACATCATTAGAAGTACATTATAAAATTAAAAGTAAATATACATTGAAGTGAAACTCACGCGATAGAAATTCAAGAATAGGAACAGCTACGTATACGGTTGCTGAAATTTTCGATAAATTTAATAAAATTTCTGGTAACATCTTCACCATCGCCTCTCTCATTTCCAGCAGACAGATCATTAATGCAGAAACGCACTGAGGAGCAGACTTATTCACCAAACCTACGCAACGATTAATTAATTTAAAAACGCTCGTGATTAATTTTTTTTTTTTTTGTAGATTTGCTTGGTTTTTTACCTAATTCCAAACACGAAATTAGACGCTGTTGTAGGCCAAATTCCAAGCGTGTGTGGTAAGAAGCAAAAGCAGAAAGGACTGGAACAACGTATCCGTAGAACAACGGTTTACTAAACTTTGGTGGTAAATTTTTCAACGTGTCTGGAAGAACACCCTCGGTGATCTGAAATTCCTCTTCATTAGTAAATTAGGTAAACAAATCAATGATGAATCATGCAGCATAAAATCTACTCTTGCCATTGAAATGAGTGTGTACACGATCGATCCAACTTCATTATTATACTTGGAGAAAATCAAAGCACGATTTTTCAGCGCAGTAGGGATAGTTTGCAAAATAAGTTGTAACAATTTCCAATCTGAAATATGAAATTGTGTAAAATACATTATTGCTATTAAGGTTCAGTTCGTAATTGAGCAACTAAATGAACTAACCAGGTTCAAATTTTAAAGTGGTAACGATAACTCGACAAGCATTCGTTAGAGAAATATAAGTAAGTACGTAACCCTCGTAGAATTCTTCTTCAAATGATGAGCACGAGCCCTCCGATGATTTGCTATTAACACGAGAAGAAGAAGAAAACGAACTGTTCGAAGTTCTTTTATAATCGACGAGTAAATAGCAAGAGTATTCCATGTTGTTGGGAGAATCGCCGATGTAACCGATACGACATCTCGAATCCGCGCGCAATTTCAGTAAACAATCTATTATCTGAAAAATATTCACATTTATTTTTTAGATAAAGAGCGTATGCGGGTTTATAGAAGCAATTTGGCCCTGAGCACCGAATTTTAAATTATCCATTGGAAGTTGGTCCTTATGGTCTAAAACCAGCGTCACAAAATTTTTAGCTCGATATCTCAACTCTAATCCTTCTGGGAGGTTAAATGTGGATTTTCGTTAAAAATTTCCATTTTTGGCAGTTTTTAACCGAATTTTTTCAAACTTGCAAGGATGGTAGATAGTATCAAGGGTGATTTTTGGAATTTTTTGAAAAAAATTTCGAGCACTTTT
>FIZU01031653.1:0-15744 GCA_900064475.1 Pseudococcus longispinus
TTACAAAACAATATGGCAATTGGTTCTTACTATATAGATAGTAAAATAACTTACTATGTGTATAGTAAGATCTACTATAAATATGGTAAAAATTACCATATAATTTAGTAGGTTTTTTTGTATAGTAAATTTTACTATACAAATAGTATTTTTTACAATACAGTATCATAAAAACTGCGAATTTATTATATTGTATAGTATAAAAGATCCTATTTTATGGTAATAATTACTAGACATTTCTCTCAGTGTTGCATTTCCTAAGCTACCTCGAAAAAAATTAAGATTTTCTAGCTAAACTACGGATGCTACGAAAAAAATGCAAGGGATGAAAATTGTAGATCTTGAAATTCTCATTCCCATACGATTTATTAGTTTTTTCAATGAGACTAGCTTTCGAGATTTTTGTATTCAAAGTTTTTTTTCCATTTTCAAAATCATCGGCATTACAGCCCAAAAAATATTAATTTACAATGATTCATCTAATTCAGCTTTCATGTGATGAATTTCCAGAATAAATAAATTTTCAAATATCTTCTCTTCATTTAATAAACCTGAGCTCAAAAAACTGTGAATAATTTTACAAATCCGTTGATTTGAAATTGATCAATTGAACGGCATTGGTACAATCTAAACTGCAAAAATATGGTTTTCTTCATTCCTGAACGATTCATTCACGAAACGATTCAAACGTTCCCGAACGATTCGTAACTTTTCATTTATTTTGATTAAAATTACACTGATATGGCGAAGAAGCAAACAATGAAACTAAACTAAGGATTTTCTTCTGCACATTTTTGTAGCCACCTAATCCTTATTTTCGTGCATCGAATCACTAATAAGTCTACAACCAATATAAACAATGGCTCGTTCATAACCCACCCTCATAAACGATCCACGTAAAAAGACCAAAAATATAAGAAACGAATCGTAAACCGAATCAAGGGAAAGGTACCGAACCGAGCGACGACTAAATTAACAGAACGAAAACGAGCTGCACAATACGTTAACCAGATCAAACTCCATTGCGGGATCGCGAATCGGTCGAGATTTATTTGACATTTTCGGTCGGCCGAAGTTCATTCGTATATGTGGCATCCAACCGACCAATGAACGACCCAGGACGAAACGAAGAGAGGAGACACGACATGATTAAAATGATCTCTTTTCGTACTGGTATGGTGATTGCGTCATCAATCAATGTCCCCTGGTTTTGACCAATATGTTGTACAATTTACGTCGTCGCATAAATTCAAACCTCGTGCGCGTATATTCGCTTCCGTATAAATGGCCTCGCAATTGGACCAACGACGGCAGTAAGCATTTGGTAATGCGACAAAACCTATTTATCGTTTGGGCGAATTGAATAGCTGAAATTGGTCTTTTTCCGACACACCGAGCTTACGTTCGAACGTACAAAACGGATTAAAAAACCGTATTCGGCGAGATTACGTATTATTTTACGCCAGCTCGGTCCGACGTCAAATGATACGTACGTTTATAGGTACCTACTTAATGTACCACATTGGTGATGGAAAACGATGCTTCGATCTGTTATTTGAGACCGTCTTTAACCTTTTTGTACCCAAGAGAGATTTAATGAAATTTAAACATTTACATTACATCACGTAGACCGAAGTCAAGTTATTGAACGAATCATTCACGAACGACTGAATCGTTCAATTGAACGAATCACTCGCGAACGACTGAATCGTCTCATTGTATGAATCGCTCGCGCACGACTGAATCGTTCAATTGGATAAATAACTCTCGAACGACTGAATTGTTGAATTGAACAAATCATTCACAGACATGAAACAACGAATCGTTTAAACAAAAGAATTGCTGGAAAATGATTGAATCATTCAATTGGACAAATCACTCGCGAACGCCTGAATCGACCAATTACATGAATCGCTCGCGAACGACTAAATCGTTCAATTGCACGAATCACTCGCAAACGAATGAATCGTTCAATTGAATAAATAACTCTCGAACGACTGAATTGTTGAATTGAACAAATCATTCACAAACATGAAACAACGAATCGTTTAACCATAAGAATTACTGAAAAATGATTGAATCATTCAATTGGACAAATCACTCCTGGGTGACTGAATTGTTCAATTCCACGAATTACTCTCGCTCACCGAATCGTTCAATAAAAAAATCATTCACGAAAGACTGAATCGTTCACGAAAATCCTCTTATAATCTCTTCATTTTGTTTTTTATTTTATTAAGGTGCAAAAATTTTTTATTTTGGGCAGTGGCGGCGTTAGTCGTGTTGCCCGTGGGCTCACGCACCACCTGGAATTCACAAGTGGGTGCTGAGCACCACTTGGGCTGAGTCTAATTAATCTAGGGCGGATGGGCCATATCGCAAACTGGGCAAATGCCCGGCGCACCGGCGATGAAATTTCAGCTTTTGAACATTTTTATTGCAAAAATTTTCGCCTTCGCTTCGCTCGAGCTCGATACCTTTAAATTCTTATTTTAATAAAATGATCTCCATATTTTTAGAAATTCTATATAAAATTATTCATATTTTTTGATGAAATATTAGCTTTTAGATGTAATTTTTGGGAAAAATTTTCGCCCTCGCTTCTCTCGTGCTCAATGAATCTACTTTCTTTGGCAAAATAATGAAGGGTGACCTATGAACGAAGTGTCTAAAGTTGTGTTGAAATATCAAAAATATATTATAATATCGAATGTCGATATTTTATAAATTCGCACAAAAAAGGAAAAAATGATGAAATTTCAGCTTTTGAACTTCTTTTATTGTTAAATTTTTCGCCCTCGCTTCGCTCGATTCCAATAAATTCATTCCATTTAGTGCAATGACATGAATGTCTTTCAAAATAAATGTGCTCAAGTAACTAAAAACCCTAGAACGATTTTAGGACTGAAAAGAATCAGAAGGAGGGGGGGACTTTTAGGACGCCGGACTACTCTATTGCCCGGTAACGATTTCAGGGCTCATCCGCCCTATCTGTCAAACAATACAACTTACAAATTTAAAATTGCATGAACTTTTTTTGATAAGGCATTTTTTACTACTGCCATTTTTGTATTATTGTTAAAAAAAAATAGCACCACCTGGGAAAAAATCGTTTCGCCGCCTCTGATTTTGGATCATTTGATCATCCATCAGATCTCTCGTGGGCACAAAAAGGCTCTACAATTACAGCAAACGATGTTAGATATATCGTAAGATTGGATTATTACGCAGAGACTCGTGCGTTTTGTACGCCCAGACGAAGGCCCAGACCGATACATTGGCAAAAGAGGGTACTACAGACGTGCGCTCGGAAAAAATTACACGCTTTTGGCTCTAATTGCGTAATTCAACTTCAAACCGTTTCATTTTTATAATTTATCGATTAATTAAAGCAGTCGAGCCGTGCCGAGCGCATTTTTATATTTTCTTAATCAAGGGCGAGTGAAAAAATAAGCCTAGGGTAAGTATAGGAAACGAGGAAATCGTTCATTTATGAATATCGTGTATTGCGTTTTCATCGTGCATATCAAGCCTGTGTTAATTTTCCGCGAATACGAAGGGTCAAACGGAGTGAAAAAAAATTACCATTGTATATGCGAAAAAAAATACGCATACAGAGTTGGATGGTTCATCGGTACATAGAAAATGGTTGTTGAAGAGGAATGAGGCACGTACTTCGTTTAACCATTTCCTCTTTGAAATTTAATTAAACCTCGGTTCGGGAGAAAAAATTTCCTTATTGGAGTGGTGGCAAAGAGAGGAACGAACGAGAGAGAGAAATAGAATTTAATAACTTGTCTAACCCTTTTCAATGTTCATAATTCAGGTAGGTAAAAAAATCTCGAATCAAATTACCCTTTCGTTCATCTGTGTAACCGCACTCTATATACGAAGCTGTGGCATGGCACCTATAATGCTTTTAGAGAAAACGATCTGGGACTGATAAAAGCTGCAAGTTAAAAGGGAAATATTACGCGAATGGAATAACGATCAAGACGTTATTAGCGAAAATATATTACGCAGAACACGACGACGACGAAGATGACACACGATGACATGGTTGCCTCGTCTCGTTTCGGTTCTTGCGGCAGGGTTGTTAAAATGGCGATTTGATTCGACATTGTCGAAAGGTGTCATATACACGGCATTTTCGGAGGCTGGGGTGCGGCAGCCGGAGTCGACGACGCGCGTAGCTTCGTTAAGCTGCCTCCGAGAGATGGTTACATAAAGCCAGAGTGAGAAGGATAGACCAACTTGCGACTTAATTGAAGATGGGGATGGTGTACTGATTATCGTATTTCGTACGACGCGATGTGATGCGAGCTTCGAGTGAAACCGTGCGGTTCCTTGTCGTCGACCGACATTCACGTAGAAGGCGAAATGGAAGCTCGGTAGCTCACACACTGGCAGCACATCATGTTCACCGCATCGCTTCTGCTCTTTACTCTGCTCGCTTAATTCGTACACACTGATTCGGAATCGCGCTCTATAACTAATGTGGGCGCATAAATGAAGAATGCGGCGAATAAACAGCTATTGGTTCTCAATCTGTGTAATACCACTTCGATCTAGCTCCCTATTGACAATATTCTTCCAAATTTTTGAATTCATCTTCCTCAGGAACGGGTTCATTTACAAATTTTTATGGTTTTTTCAAGCCAGACCCGCTCATTCATCGCATCTCTCAAGTGCCACCATCTCAAACGCATCAGAAATACTTCATTTAGATGACTACGAGTATATCTGTAGTAGTCTGGAGCTGGACACAACCATACAATTCAAACCACTGCACTGCCATAAGAAAATCTATCTATGTAATCCGGTACCTCATTAGAGTTTCTTTAACGTATACGTGTATAAATCCAAAGCACACAACACAAACCATTCCATCGCATCGTTCATATGCCATGGCGGAGTGGTGTATTTATATAAAACGAAACCTGACCAGCAACACCGCCGCACGTCAAATGTGATTGGAACACAGACAGGTAGTTCTTCTTTCGAAGAATCAACTTGTCAAACGTCCATCTTGCTCACTCTATGCTCCGTACGTGTTATTAATTGTCGATTTAACAATATAATTATCATCACTTGTCACGGTAATTACTCTCGTATTGAAGGCTGGGAATTTTTATGGTATGTTTGTATGCACACGATGCAACGCGATGCGATGCTCGTAATCATCGTCCATTACCACCATCTCCATCTCTCTCGTTTTGCCAAACCAATGGTCAATGCTTCGCCATATCGTGTAATACACCATCAGGAAATCGTAAATACGTGTGTACGCCGATCGTAAATCATTCTACTTAATTGGAGCAGTTTGTATGATTATTCGAATACAAAAATTGTATGTGTAACTAGGGCATCTTTTGAGAAAAAAATAAAAACTCATTAAATTAAGAAAACAGTTTCGAATGAGTGAATAGACTTGAAACTTCTAGAAGCCATATTTAAGGCATGTAATAATGTTTATTCATTTGAACTTCCAAACTTTCCTGGTCCGTTTAGATTTATCCTTAGAAAGCCAACTGAAGCTTTCATTGATGAAAAAGCTTCTTTTGGTCGTTGAGAAATGGTGGAGGTGGTTGAAATAGGTGAAAATTATTGAATACTAAGAAAAATCTTATTTTCATAGGTGTATATGAAAAAGGTGGTACCAAAGAACAAAAATCAGGAAATGCATATTTTGCCGAATCAGAAATTTGAAGGAGCAGAGATTATTAAAAAATCAAGCTTTCGTGTAATTGAGAACGTAGCATTTCACCATCCAACTTACTTCCAAATATTTCAAGTGTGGCGTTGAACCCCTTATGCATGCACATCGGACAGTGGGGAATACTTCTAATCAAAAAAAGGAAAAAAATTCGGGGTGGTTGCTTTTGGGTCAATCTAAACTTTTGGAACAATTATTTGTGCTTGAGAGAAACTCACTTGTCAACTGATTTGACAGAATTCAGGCGATTTCACTTGACGAGGTCCAAAGTATGCATTAATCCATCAAATGAATGAATAGATAATTCAATTGAGCCAGTCACTTGAGTCACTCGTGGACAACAAATTGATATTTCAGTTCAGTTTTCTGCGAGATTTCGACTCTATCACTCAATCGAACGAATCGTCGGAGAACGATTGAATTGTTCCTTCAAACCAGTCATTCACGATAGACTGAATCGTTCGATTGAACGAATCATTCTCGAATGACACGAACGACTGAATTATTCAATTAATGAAATCCATCTAAACTACTGAATCGTTCAATTGAACGAATCATTCGCGGACGATTGACGCGTTCAATTTATAGATTCGTTTACAAACGATTGATTCATTTGATCGACTGAATCACTCACAATCGACTGAATCGTTCACCTCGACGAATCATTCACGAACGACTGAATCGTTCAATAGAACAAATCACTCTCGAACGACTGAATCGTTCAACCGAACAAATCATTCAAACAACCGAAATCGTCCCGCCCCCTCGAACGAATCAATATTTTCACTCGCAAACGACTAACTAGATTTTCAAACGAATACCCACGAACAATTGATACATTAATAATGGAGCTTTTCCAATACAAATTGTTCAAAAGAGACTTCGTCAATTTCATCATCATACTCTTCACACCACCACAATCCTCTCAGTCTATCAACAGAAACAGTGCTACCAACTTCCTAATATCCACTAAAATAACATAATTTTCATTTGTATTTCATCGAAAGTGACAAACAAAACACCTCTCGACCTTCACCAACACCTCAGCAGCTCTTCAAAAATATTTTCTGAGAATTTGTATCCCTGTCACAATCCAGGAAGAAATTGACTCGGGCGATTGTCCATACACACAAAATACCGCATATTATATTCGATTTTATTAATACACTCGTATAAATACGATGCTCGAAGCTGGTAACCGCTCATACCATGATTCCTTTTGATTTCGGTAATCACTCCGGCCACCCATATTGGTATTACGAGAAGACAACCGAAAGCTACATCGGAATCGTCGATGGTGGCGAAGGCGGTTGCGGTGATGTGCACACACAGAGACGCTCACGGTGAACGGAGTGGCCCGTCGAGACCAAGTATCAAATTATTTATAGCGTTAATTTGTGTGTGACGTTTACTACTTAATGTTTAACAGCTCGAACAAGTTATTTACATTTTATCAATAATTTTAATCTTCTTTAAATAAATACTTTATCGATGCGACGACCGTACGCGTTTATACGCTTCGGCCTTACATACGTTCGGGTAAAGAGAGGACGACATTAAGTTGCTATATGAATTTTACGGCGCGAGCAGCTTAATTTTTAGATAATTTAATGGCGTTTATACGAGCTCCAACGGATACCTATAACTTTATAGATGTAAGTAAAGTAGTAAGTAGGCGAGAGGAAAGCAGGGGGATCAACGACATAGGAATTTTTATCTCGTTTAATAAACGCTATGTGTAGTGTCGGATACGCGGTCGTAGCATGGCCATTTAATGGCTTAATTTTTCTTCGACGTGTATGGCCATTGGAAAAACTACCGAACCGGTTTATCCTTTGGATTTTTTTCACGTGTAAAAACAAAATCGCTACATGCGGGCAAAATAAGGATCAGCTAGGTAATTTTTTTCTCCAAACTTGAACATTTTTTTTACGAGCCCGAACTAGCGATTCCGATACACGTCGAAACCAACAGATGAATTTTCGCAACAGAGAAATGAAAGAAAATTTCACGCGCATCTTTCGAAGCTATTAAGATTTTACGATAACTGCGTGACCATTTTATATTCACGTAGAGCGTTCTTGCAAAGGTCTCGCTTTCCGCCATCTCATTCTGCTCAAGTCGACGAGTAATACAGCGAGGAGTTTTTGGTTTGGCCAAATTTTATGGTGTTGCTTCTATTTTAAAAACTGCCAGACTGCCGAGTAAATTATTTATCCGACGGTTTCGCAGATCGCGAAAGAAGAGGGCGAAACGGGCCAGAAAAAAACGCAGCTACGAGCTTTTGGCAAGTTTCGCTATTTCTCGAAAAACGGTTGTAAAGTTTACGACTGACTCGGCGTGCGAAATTTGTTGAAAACGTCCTCGCCACCCTAGCAACTTTTCCCTCCAACTTTTCACCTCCGCCGTGCTGTAGGCTTCGCTCACGTAGTCGTAAATTTTACCTTGGCCTGCTTCTCGCAGGTAGACGTAATTTTATAGCCCTAATGGTTCCGAAGGGGCCGAGGCGAGATTAATAATAGCTATAGGGTGTGCGATTAATTGGGGCGAAATTTGAATATTAGACGTATTGGCTCTCGATCAACCCGGTCGAGGGTTGTGTTTAGGTATTCGAGGGGATGATTCAGACTGCATCGATGGTCCCCCAACAAGGCTAGTACATCTTCGAACTGCGAGCGGAATTCGCGCAAACGTCCGAAAAGGTAATTAACGCGAAAGCAGATAAGAATTACGTTATGTGCAGCAATTTCTACACCGCTACGTTTGCTATGCGCCCCCTACGAGCCGCGCGACTGCGAGGTGTGGTTTGATGGGTGCTCGCTGGCGTTATTGTTTATGGAAATATCCATTATAAATGATTCACGGCGCGGATACGAATTAACCTACAATAATACGCCGGTGCAGGTGAGCTAAGCTATCCATCGTGCCATACTATTAATGAACCGAGAACACGTTATTAATAATTAAGAACGTTTCACGTCGTAATTCGACGAATTGTTTCCAACCGATGTTCAACCTACTACCAATAATGATAGCATTTATTGTGTTTTGACAATACAGATACCTACTACCTGTTTCGATGACTGATACGTACGATGAATCATCATCGAAGCACACAAGCTGCGAACATCGTGCGCAAAACAATCCACCACCGAAAGATTTAATAAAGAAGCACGCGAACACAGTGTTACAAACTATTGCGGCATCGGCACTGCAAATAAGGATTCGGCACATGATTTAGCACCAAAAATTATTAGGAATTAGTGATTCGGCACTGATATTTAAATGTTCGGTAATGCAAACAATGATTTAGCACCAACACTTAATGATTCGTCAACGAATATAAATTTTGGTGCCGAATCATTACTTGTTGGTGCCAAACCCTTATTTACAGACTTGCAGTGTCAAACCTTTAAAAACCGATTTGGTACCAAAAATCCATGATTCGGAACCGACATTTAATGATTTGGCAACAATAATTAATGATTTGGCGCTAAAAATAATTTTTGGTGCAGAATCATTAAATGTCGGTGTCGAATCATTAATTCTTGGTGCCAAATCCTTATTTGTAGGGCCAAACCATCAAATGTCAGAACTGAATCATTAATTTTTGGTGTTAAAATTAATGATTTGGCACCAACATTAGATGATTCGACACCGGAAAAAGGATTCCGCACCAACAATTAATGATTCGGCACCGAGAATTATTTTCGGTGTCGAATCATTAATTGCCGATGCCCGATGCCGAATTATTTCGGTGCATAATCATTAATAAGTAATGATTTGGCACCAAAAATCAATAATTCAGCAGCGACATTTAATGATTCGGCACCGCAAATAAGGATTAAGCACATGATTTGGCCCTGTCAATCAAGGGTTCAGTGTTGGCTACGTAGCTCACCGCTCATCGACGTGTGCACGCAGATTGATAAAGTTTATGAAAAGTTTACATCATTTTACATGTACACGCGTCAATGTACGAGTGAATTATGAGGTATTTTGCCTACATACGTGCGTCGTTGTATGAGTCTATAGGAAGTCTAGCCCAGCGAAATACACGTTGTTGGGTCACGTAATTCGATGACAGCTCCGGTTAATATTTCATAGGTACAATAATAATGCACCAATGCAATGACCAATGCAGTCTTCCACATGGGTACCATATTTATCGTCGAACAGGTACGATAATATAGTTATGAAAATGATGTATCATCGCGGCGTTTACCTAGCATGGTCGTTATCATCGCTATTTGAACGGATGGAGGGACGGAGGGTAGGGCAAGGTGCGATAATATTCATATAGTTGAGTTATCTCTCTATTGTGTACCGCTATACAGTGTCACGAACTCGTCGGTAACCGGTTCATGGACAAATTTTTATACATGCTCGATATACCGTTTGTGTACGTAGACGATGGCCAGTTTAAAAGGCTTCGATTGTATTTGAATCGATGCTACGTTGCCAAATCGATGGTCGAAATGAAACATATGGTGATTGAACCCTGAGCTGTAGCCAAGAACAAGGCACATAGGTATTCAAAAAACACACAGATCGATTAAATGGTTGATTATTTAAATAAAATCGTAAAAAAACAATCAATTAAACATTAATTTTCACCTCACTTCACTCCTTTACAAGTACACATTTCGTAATTGAACCGTAATCTAACCACTTCTCTCCTCAACTCAGACGACCTAAATTGCTTGAAAACCCTCATTCGTGCTTGCTGCCTATACACAGAGACAGACACAAACACACGACAACTACTCACATACGAATATCAAGAGTCCTGAACTCCAAGACCCCTTTGCATTTCGCTATTTCCGCATTGACTTTACTCGTACTCGTACTTTTCTTGCCATATACCATACTGTGGCGCCACTACAGTTATGTTTATCAATTACCGCTTTGTTTATAATTACCCGTACTCGAGTTTACAATTACTTTTAGTGTACTTGTACTTGTCTAATGTCTATACATGTACAAGAGAGCAACGTAATTGAACACTGTACTCGTCCAACGCACCGGCAGTGGCACCGTACTGTTCACGACGTAGAATTAAATCGAGGGGGAAAAATAAGTATTAATTTCGAAACACCGCTTGTAATGAGATTAATATGTACGATGCAAGGGAGCCCCTATAGGTGAAGTACTAAATCTCCGAGCCCTTTTCCTATCGTGTTAAGGAAACGTGTATCGAGAAATAGGGACATAAAGACGAGTTGCTATCTTTTCAACGAGGTCAAAAAATCGTCATTTTTACAAATTTTTGATTTGTTGGCTTCCTGTTTTGAAATTATTTCTCTTCATTATCGCCTCGAATTCTGATTTTGGTAAAATTACAACACATCGATTGGATTTCTCATATTTGGAAAGGTGAAAATACGAGCAAAATAACTTTTATCAAGTTCAAATCTAATGCAACAAAAAATTATGCATTTTAGTGCATTATTCTAAAGTTTGACTTTTTCGAGCTTGCGTGATTTCTGAATTTTGTTCAAGTTAAAAAATCGTTCGAAATCCCAAAACCATTGAAAATTATGCAAAAGTTGTAATAAAAGATTAAAAGCCGTCGAAGGTACCTTAAATCTAGCAAAAACTGTTTAAAATTCATAAAAATCATGAAAAACATTATATTTATGACGATTTTTTTAAAACTTCTGCAATATTTTTGATGATTTTCAGGAATTTTTCGATAGTTTTGATATTTTAAACGTTTTTAACGACTTTTTCAACACATCTGCAACAATTTTAATGATTTTTACGCAAAAATGATCAAATTTGAACAATATTTCAACAAATTTTATGATTTTCTCAACAAATTTGGCATATACTTACTATTGAAATTTTCACACATTGCACATCATTTTAATGATATTTCTACCACTTTTTTAAACATTTTTCAAGATTTCAAACAAATTTTTGAAGTTTTACATGTTTTTGTAATTCTTTAATTCTACCTACATACTTTCGTATACGATATTATTAATTTTGGTATTCGACAATTTTTTTCAAGAATTTCAACGATTTAGGGAATTTTTCAACAATTTTCAAAATTTTTTAATCACTTTGGCAATACTTTCAAGGATTTCGATAAATTCTCGATAATTTTTTCGAAATTCGAACGAATTTTCAACAAAATTTAATGACTTTTCAGGAAATTTTATTGACAATTCTATAAAAATAGAATTTTCAACAATTTCTTCATTCTAACTCTTTTTTTTATCATTTTTAATGATCTTCGAGATTTTTCGAGTACTTTTTCTTCATTTTAAACACCTGTTAATGAATTCTAACCTTTTCTACATCATTTTCATGATTTTTACGAGATTTCAAGGGAGAGCGATAGGTTTCAAATTTCTTTACAGTCGACTAAGTAAACGCTCAATGAAGTTAAAACGATGCAATTTGTACCACTTCAAACAAAAGTATAAAATTAATGACCGAGGAAAGAAGGACTACGCAGTCTCCATTCTACGTGCACTTGTTTATCACAAACATTCCCACACTTGACAGTCATCACGACGGGGTTGCGATAAAGCAAGGTGTCAAAGATACCGGAGAAGGCAGGGATGAATTCCACGTCAACTTCGACTTTGAAACCACATAATTCATTGGCTCATCTTTTGTTTTTATTTTCAAAACGAAACGAAGAATAGACCATGTGTCCACATCTCTCAGCGACCTTTTTCGTGACAATGTAATAACCGCCTGGCCGCAAAAATTGACATTTCCAATGTACCTTATGTCGTGACGCATGTGGTCAACGTGGTCTTTCTTATGGTACGTATTCAGATGTTACGAGAATGACTCGTTTTATGCACATATTTCGAAAAAAAAACAAAAACATTAACGTAATAGAGAAAAAAAATACGAAGAAAGAAAAAAAAACACAATCACATTATTTAACGATAAGATTAAAGAGACCTTATCGAATGACGTGATCTTGTATATACACGGTTAATATATAATACGAGAAATGAATAATAAATCTTAGCATTATTCACGTATAGAAAGAGACCAAGAAACTTACGAAGAACAGTGGTAAGGGGGCTCTGTCTACGTACACATTTATAATATAATACGTGTGCTAGTGCGTGTATAGTTATACGACTACAACGACGACGACGACGGTTATGATAACGTATTATTATCATTTATAATACACGTTCCACCCACGTTAATTACACGGGAAACGCTGCTCGGTTATCTATTAAATTGACAATTGCTAATGAATAAATTTACTACCGGCGTGCTGTGTGTCGGTCTGCTTCCCCCTCGAGTCAAATCTCCCCAAAAACTCTTTGGTTTTTATCGAAAGCAATATACCAACGATTTATGTAATTGATTGCATGCGCAATGAGAGTCCATGCAGAGGGGGTAATTGTTCGAGGCACGTATAAAGATATGTCATTGGCTCGCGAATGGTTCATTTGTTTTAATGCGCTTCGAAATAAAAAGAAAACTGGCACAGAACGAGAAAAATTATACGAACGCAGACGCACACGTCGCGTCTTTCGGTAGAACGTCTATACAGAAAATAAAAAGACAATATGCCTACGGACTGGCGAGGTTTTCGGTCTGCCACGGTATTTGCATACAAATTACACCAAATGTGCGCTGAATTTCGAAGATGGTGCACTTTAAGATATAGCTTTTTTATGTTAATCCCGGACTTACTATTTTCACTAACTCGGCAAATCCTTCATAAAGAACGAAACTGGACTAGGCGTTGGATAAAAGTTAAAATAAGTCGTAAGTTTATATGATTCACGT
Source organism: Pseudococcus longispinus (assembly GCA_900064475.1). NCBI lineage: Eukaryota > Metazoa > Arthropoda > Insecta > Hemiptera > Pseudococcidae > Pseudococcus > Pseudococcus longispinus. The sequence goes on from FIZU01031653.1 coordinate 13,493, forward strand.
CTTCTTGCATACGTACGTAGAGCTATATACTACACAGAGTCGTATAGCTCATGCAGAATAAGCGAGGTAGGGCGTTTGGCATTGGTCGGGAATTTTAATAAGTTCCCAACTATACATGGATACGATGTATACGAATTACGTGTACACAACGACCAGACGATATGATCGCAATTATTAAAATTTACCTACTTTTCGTGATGCGCGAGCCGACGAATGGAGATTTATCGAAGCGAATTACGTCCTGTTTGAATGTATTTCGGAATGTTTACTGTGATATTTTTTTTTCGAAAATGGAAAGGAAAAAAAGAGAGGTATATTTGTGAAGATTGATGATCATAGATCTAGAATCTAAGAAAAAAAATGCTATAAAACAAGTCTTATTCGGAACGACTTGACTGCCACTTGAAAGAATTCAAATCAATTCAATAAATTCTTTCGGTTTGTTCGAATTTATTTATTTTCTGAAGGCAACGCTGATTCATGAATGAACACTGAACAGATCTATGAGTATTGAGTATAATCTTTCGATCAAATCGTACTCCTTTAAACCATTCAGTTCTGAGTTTTTTAGGCGGATGCATTAAAAATCAAGGGAGTAATAAAGTGAAAAATTCCAGAGAGAAATACGTTCACCGATATCGTAATCATCTGCAAAATCCTTGACATCGCTCTGAAGTCCTTAAACATATACATCTAGTCCGTTCAATTTTAAAAGAGCTTTACAAATTACAGTTTTTTCGCATTCACAATATTTCGAATTCCTGCAGAAGCATTCATAGAGGAAGCAACGATCATACGAAAAAAAACCATTCTTGACTTTCACTGATACTCTATCAAGAAGTTTGATATTGCAACAAAAAGTCATCGAGTCAAATCTTCATTTTCATCAGTCTTCTCATCAACTTCCATAACATGGAAAACTAGATGTTTTATTCTCAATTTCACTATCGTCATACCAACGAATCAATTCGTTATCGAACGAATGATTTGAGGAAAAAAGAATCGTTCACGAACGAATGAATCATTTGCGAACGATAGTTCTTCTTTCAACTTCTTCTTTGATTAAAAAAATTCGATTCATTTTAGATGGCCAGATCAGCGAACGACTGAATCGTAGATTCAAATCAATCATTCTTTATAACTTTTCGTTCAAATTTCAGCAATAATATGGCCAACTCGACTCATTTTTAAATATATCTCAATTTGACTGAAAAGTGAATCGTTCGCGAACGAATGAATCATTTGCGAACATTGAATGACGAATTCATTTTTCAATTCAGTTCATTACAGATGACCACTTGACTAGATTGGCGAACGACTGAATCTCGCAAATTCTAATGAATCGTTCTTCATGACTTTTCGTTCGAATTACAGCATAAACATGCTCAATTCAAGTCATATTCAAATTATTATAATTTCATTAGGATATTGAAAATTTGTCGTTAAACGACTCGCGAACGAATGAATCATATCATCCGTAAAGGATAATTCTTCTTTCAATTTCTTTCATGATTTGTATGATTCGATTTATTAAATGCACATGGCCAGGTTTAGGTTACCAAACGAATGAATAGTAGATTCAAAAGAATCAGTTTGCGAACGAAACGAATCACTTTCTACGACTTTTCTTTCAAATTACACTATAAATATGGCCAATTCAACTCATTTTCAAATAATTATAATTTCATTCGGATACAGAAAATTTGTTGTAGAACGACTGTTTTGTTCAAAAAGCGAATCGTTCGCGAACGAGTTAATTATTTGCGAACTATATTCATTCTTTCAGTTTCTTTTTCGATGAAGATGATTCCATTTACTGTAGATGATCAGGTTAGCGAACGACTGAATTGAAGATTCAAACGAATCATTTTCTATGACTTTTCGTTCGAATTAGTAAATACTGCATAAACATTAAATAATAGGGGGCTTCGCCCCCTGGCCGCTTCGTGGCCCAACCCCCTGGCGGTTCGCTTCGCGAAGCGCCTCCTCGTTCCTCGGGCTTCGCCCTCGAAACTCGCTTTTTGGGGGCTTCACCCCCAAACTCCCTTCTTTTAAAATCGCTCCGTTCGCTTCGCTCACTCCGCTCTCACTGGAAAAACCCAATGAATTTGTATTCAAGAAAGTTACCCAACTCAATTTGGAATACAAACATTTTTTTTATTTAGACGTAATCAAATTCGAATCATTAAAAAAATGATTGAAAAATCAACAGGACAAAACTTCTCGCGTCAACGTGTTCGCCTACGCGGCGG